>JAWMRA010000161.1:239088-259738 GCA_035584735.1 Pseudotriccus pelzelni | reverse complement strand
GGATGGCTAACAGGGCTTGCTATGTGAAAGCTGTGTCAAAGGGTAAAGGATTTTACTATATTACATCTACATTTACTCTATAACTACTTCTAACAGCTACAAAATTAAAAAATTAAAAAATAAAACTCCACGGCAACGCTGCAAACACACAGGAGCTCTGCTGCTGGTCAGAGCCACTGTCCCAGTGTCACTTTGTGCTCCAGCAGCACTGTGTCCCAAGGACAGAGTCCTCGGTGGGGCTGGCACTCCCTTCCTGGGGAGGCACGCTACTTCTTGGGGGCATGAGGCTTGGGGGAAAATGTGGTTTGCTACAAACAGTGCCCAGATGAATTCAAACCCTTCAGGGGATTTCGGATGAGGCTTAACACGCCTATTAAGTCTCTTCAGGAGGGAGTGACTGATGGTGGAATGGAAAGCACTGAAGAAATTCCCTGCCATCTGGTGTTGTTGATGGTTTGCCACCACCATGACTTGCAGATTCCTTCACGTGCTGCTTTTGAGAATAGGTGTAAATATTTGTCTCTGTCGTTATCTCTGAAAGTTGTAAGTATGTTTGGGGGGAAGGGTGTAACAATAATCTGACAGAGATCAGTTATGTGCAGTTACTTGCACTGTGGGGTAACCAAGGGTAAGAGATTGGGTTTCATATGCCAGGGTGAACGTGCATTTTTGATTGTGGGAGCCCTTATGAATGATTTTACTTATTAATCAAAAATTAAACTAAGATCTCTGATTCAGATGGAAAACATATTTTCAAACTCCAATTTTATGGTCAATTGCTGTTTTGTGCCTAGCCTTTTTTCTCAGAGGAGTTCCAAACTCAGATTAATATGTCAATAAAGTCAGAATTACTTCATAAATTCGGTTGTTTCATTACTACTGACAGCAGGCTCAAAATGCTCATTATTGCAGAACAGATATATGGCATGGAATAGTTAATGCAACCAGTACAATTTGTACCAAGCCGATCTGACAAATGCCAAGTGCCAAGTTCAGCAGCAAACAATTTTTATCTTTTCACCATGGCATGTAATTTGGCAGATGTGTTTTACTCAAACACTGTTGAGGAGAGGTAAAATGTGTGGTACAGATACACCAAATTAGAGCTTTAAATTATAAAATTAAATAATACCGTTAAATTAAATTAAATTACACCTTTACCAAAAATGGTATGTCTCTGTGATGTATGAGTTGTTCTTGTTGAGGTCAGATTACGCCACCTGTGTAGATGGCAGTGAAATGCTTTTAGGGAAACCAATCAACTTCTGAGGAAACAAATCTGTCCTGGGTACCAAAACAGGCGATGTAACTTCAACATAGGACATAGAGTTGACTAATGAAGGTTCAGGTCAATAAAAATAATATAATATTTTTTAATTGTGGAAATGTGTAGTTAATATTTTCGTGACAGTCATAGTCAAAAGTAGTTATGTGCACTTTTTCTACAGAATCAAGTAGTTAATTCTGTACAGTCTTTCTTTTAGTAATGGATGTACTGTGGCATCTTGTGGAATCTGGGTGCTTGGACTGTATGTGCAGTAGTATTAGTGGTGATTGAAATGTTTTGTGAAGTCTTGGGGTTAATCTGTTCAATTATGCGTGTCATCAGCTGTACTACGTAAGATGATTGGAACGTGACTGCACAGGAATATTTCCTAAAACTTTTAGAATTTGTCTGGTCAAAATTTCTGTTTGCTCCTCTGAACTGACTTTATGGGACAGAGATAAGGATTCATTTTAAAAAAGTCGAACTCCGCGAACAAACAAAAGGCATCAAACCCCAAAATTCCTTAACATGCAGCTCTAGTTATGTTCTAGTCTTTTATGACCACTGTGTTCACATAGCTGTGCTATCTCCTTACTACTATTTTTAGGTGAACTTTTGGAGTCTTGGATAGAAAGTCAACTATTTTGAAACATCAGCTCAGATGATCCAGAGATATGTAGGGAAAGTGGTACAATATGTCCTCCCATAACAATCTGCTGGTATTTCTGACCTAACAGGTCTAGAGAAAATGAAATAAACTTCACGGGAGCTTGAGCACAGCTATTGCAAATAGGACTGTAAAAAACCTTCAGTGATTTTAATTGAGCCTGGAAGCAAGAAAGCCTCTAAACTTGTTATTTCCTCTTCAGAGTATGATGATCTCAGGATAATGTCACTAGAACTATTCCCATTTCTTTACAATCCCGTATAAGGGAAACAAAGGAAAACTAAGACCAGTAGTATTTTGTAAGCTATCCAGGCTTGAAAATCATTCTAAATGTTTCTCAATTCAGCAAAGCATTCCTTTCACCTTCTCTGGGACAATTAGAACTGAAAGCTGTGTAGTTTATTTTAAAACCATCTAAGCAATGTCTGAAAGTGTTCTAAGTAATGATAGAAATTAGATATATTTTTCCTGTTACCAGCTACCCCAGTGCTCTGCCTGCTTCATGTCACTCTCTATTTTAGCATCTCAGATATTTCAGGTGGATTTACTGCAAAAAGGAGCAGAAATGACACTGTAAAATCCTGCGTGGTAGGATGTATTTTAGTGTAATTTTTTAGGTGACGTGCAAAAATACAATACCTCTTTAAGCAATTGCTTTGGAATGAAGACACACATAAACCAGATTTTCTCAGATAAAGAGTAGTAATACGCTGCATCCTTCATTCAAACATCATGTGCCTGAAGCATCTCAATGAATATTAGAGATGTTAGGCAAATTGAGCCTTGCAGAGTGTGTGGGTAATAGTGTTTAACTGAATACAGGCCTAGGATTTAGCATCGCAGAATAAGATGATGATGGTGATGATAAGGACAAGTCCACTTTTTTGATTGCTCAATTCATTTAGGTCCTATAGTAGCAATATTAACAAATCTGTAAAATTAACGACAGCTCACTGTTCATTCATCTGGCATGAGAAGTCTTTGGTGGCCTGTATAGAGAAGAACAGTTCTGCTGTACCCTGTCAAAAATTCTGGGCCTGATTTTTCAACATGAAGGGTTTGTTTTAATCATTTAATGCTTTTCAGTGTCCCGTCCTTCTGGATTTTTTAGATTTCTGACTCAGACTGCACTGCTGTTGCATTTCAGGCACTTGAATGAAGATACTGGGAAACCATGTAGTTCAAGAGAAATGGCCAATATCTCCAGAAACCTTCAATGCACATAGAAATACTGTAGAAATTATTGAGAATACTTCTAAGACATTGCAAGGCTACCAGGTAGAAAAATCAAACTGTTTTCTTTGAGAAGATTTTTTTCCCACTATTCAACTGAAGCATGTATGTCAAAGCAAACTTTCTCATTAACTTACAGAAAATCTTAATATAAAGGAACACCTTATTAGCAAAAATGTAATTGATGCAGATGAGGTACTTCGATAGCAAATGGTCTCTTCCAAAGTTCTGGTCTCATTTCAGCCCTGTGGTGGGTTATTTGCCATCAAAAGGCTTTTTAAAACTAAAGATGTATCTAAAACAAGCAAAATCAAATCTTGATGTCTGTAAACACTCATCTCTGTCTTGGAACATAAGAGGGCATACATTTATTTTTGCATTATTGTTCTGTATCTTCAGTAAACTTACCACATTCTGCTTCCTGAAAATGAGAGAGACAGAGGGCTGTGGTAAAGGGGGGGCACATCCAGGGCTCTTGCTTTGTGCTTATTAAATTCTGACTTTGAATGTATGACACCTTGGGGCTGGGTGTTTCTTATATTTGTAATATTTTGAATTTCATCATAGTCACGTCCTAACCTGTTGCCATAAGGTACTGTTTCAGATCACTTAGTTTGCTTTTTGCTTGACAAATTCCAGTTCTCTTGTCCAAGGTGGCTCAGTCTCACTGTCATGGAAGGTTAGCATTGTTCCCAACAGAACTGAATAGAAATGCCTACATGACAGATGGCTGCAAGCCTCATTTCCATGATGAATGATCATGTGTTCCCAGGCTAACTTTTCGTTTACATGAAGTTCTCTAATTTTTTTTTTAAAAGAGAACCACGCCTGTTCCTGTGCTTAAACACTGATGTATGTATATATATATACATATATATATGTATATATATGTATAAATGTTAGTGTCCTCTCTCTGATCTTGTTAGCAATATGAGGATTACATATTACACTAAGTTAAGTCATTAAAGATTTGAAGTAGGGATTAATGACTCGATTTCTCAGTGGTTGCAGGGCCTTCTGGTTATCTGAGTAACCCATATGCTGTTGCTGATACAGGTCAATTTTCAGAAGCAAATGTAGCAAGAGTTTTTGAGATTGGAATAAATTTCTGAGAATTGGTAAGCACTGATGCAAGAAGGTTGCACGAGCTTGTTGAACTACAGGTGTGTTGACAGCACATTATGAAAGGAAGGCTTATGGTATAGCAGTTACATCAGGGAACTGGGGTTCCTCGGTTCCCTTTTCAACTGTTCTGCAGTCCTGCTTGGACAGCTTTGGTTAAATCAGGTGAACTTTTTAAAGGTTAGTTTACTCATTCATCAATTGCTCTAATATCCATGCTTTAAGGATGCTGAGAGTCTCCTGCTATTGAAGTTAAAAATTTAATCTCTGCATATTTGGATATTGCTGCTGTTTTTATCAGTGAGTTCAAAAACGAAAGGGAATTGAATCATAAAAATGGCAAATTGGTATCAGAACACAAAATGTAATTGCAGCTGCAGATAATTTAGACAATGAATGAAGTAGGTACTAACTGCCAGTGGTGCAGAACTGAAGGTCCAAATCAAGAGAAAATACTGGCCTATCTAGAAAAAATACAGTTTATAGCTATTAATTATACTTTTTTCGGCACCAGTAAAACTGGTGCTGAACTTACAATGTTGGGAAATTTATTGTAATTCTATGTATGTTAATTCATCTCAAGGGCTACGGCAGAATTCACTGTCACGAAACGTTTGGCTTTTATGGTTGAAATGAAATGCTAGTGACAGTGTTTGAAACTACTTAGCAAAAGTTACACTGCTTCAAAACCTAGCAAGCTATACAGAATAGTTCTGCTTATGAACATATATTTTCTGCTGGCATTTTTATGGCATTGCATGGGTGTTTTTGGGTTTTTTTTGTGTTCTCCAATTTAATACATCAGTATGGGTTTTACAAGGGCACTAATGTTATGAGATGACACGTCCATAGGACTCGTCATTTTGTAGTGCTGGTGGGTATCGCTGAAGTTGAGCAACAGCCCAGTCACAGCAGAAACATCTTCTTCCTCCCCTTTCCCTCCCATTCCCTGTGCTTGGTTTCCCCTGCAGCACACAGTATGAACCAGCTTTCACATGCATTGGTCTCTTCGAGCTGCTTCAACTTGCAAATCCTGCAGATTACCCTCCTTTTTTTTCCCCCCTGTTAATGTAAGTTTTGGTTACATTAGTTACCTGATGCAGCCCCGGGGAGGAATCTGATGGAGGCCAGAGTTGAGAGCAAGGGAGTGGGCTGTAGTGTGTGGCTGGAGGAGGGGAGAGCAAGTTTGGTGAGGTGCAGAAGCAAAATGCTTTTGTGACCATCTGGAATGACTTACTGCTGCCAGAACTGTATAGAGCTTATTCTCTTCCAATTGGCAGCTTCTCAGTTTGTGAGAGATGTCAGTGTTGGCAGATTTTGGAGTCTCTCTCTTTAGCTCTGCAAGGAATATTTTTCCTGCTCTTTTTCATTTTGCCTCCATTATTTGCTTTTTTGTGTCTTTCTAGTGTGACCATGAAGTAAACTGATGAGGCACATATAACAGAGCTTATTTAATAGCCGCTTGTTTATATACGAAGGCGCTCCGCCTCCCACTTGCTTCATACCATCCATAATCTCCAGAAGGAGCCCTGTGGTACATCATTTCAAGTGGGTGGTCAGCCTGTGTATATTGGAGTGCTCTCAGATTTGCCTGTGGAAGCTGGAATGTCTGCAGTGTGGGCTCTGCTGTTCTCCACTTTTTGGAGACTTGTGGACCCCACTGCACGGTACAATATTAAACATATTCACGACTATTAAATGTTCCTTGTCTTTTCCTACTGTATTCTCTATTGCATTTAGAGCTATTTTCACTTCATAAGAATTCTCTACATAAATAGCAGACGAGGTAAGTGCTTGAGCACTGGGCTATACTTGGCACCTTTTACTGTCCCTTTTCATAAACATGGCTTAATCAAGTGTGTTCGAAAGGAGCTGCAGGATCTGAAAGACAAAACAGGAGGGGATGGAATTTTCCTCATAGAAATGTGAGCTCATATGAAAAGTAATTGTTTTTATAGAATAGTCATTAAAAAAAGAATTATTATCATATGCTGATTTATGGGACAAACTGTAAAGGAGTAGTTGGCCATATTTTTCTGTTTGCCTTATCTCTTTTAGACTTTAACAGCATTTTGAAATAGGTTTTATTGTTACTCTTGTGCAAGCCAACGGTGAGTCCAGCACCACATTAATCCAGTTTTGTTGTAAGGTGAAACCAGTAGTATGTAAAAGTTTCTTACTTAGCATTTCTTCATATTTCAGGTCACATTAAAAGTATTTTCACCCTGATACCCTGAAAGAAGCAGAAGGAGTCATTATCCTTCTGTACTTTGATTATAACCAAAATAATCCATTTTGTGAAGGTGATTGTCCATGCACCTTCACTCAACTTTTATGTCAATGCATCCATGCACAGAGTCTAAGAATTTCATTAACTCATACTCTGCTGCTGACTCTGCACTGCCTGTGGCTCAGCCTAGAATATAGGAAGAGTCCTGGTGACATCTATTTGGTTTGTTCTTCTCTTTCTTACAAACTCCCACAGTTGCTCCGTGTGAGTAGGAAAGCTGATTTTTTTATTCTACTCCTGCTGAATTAGACTGAACACTTTAAGCTAGGGGAACATTCATTGTCCTTCCAGAATTTTTGATCAAGCAATCCCTGAAGATGCTCACTCCTTCCACCTCCTCTGGACTTGCTCCAGCAAGTCTATGTCCATCTTATTTTGGGGGGCGCAGAGCTGGACACAGTACTCCAGGGTGTCTCCAAAATTACCTCTTCTCCAGGCTGAGCAAGCCCAGGTTTCCCAAGGCCCAGCACACAGGGCATGTTCTCCAGCCCTCTGATGTGCTGGTCCAGCAAAATTGCTGCAAAGGTTGTTTTGTTTAGTAAAATTTTCTAGTGTTTCACCTCCTTCATAACCGTTAATTTCTTATGGTGTTGGTGCAACACTCTTGCTGTTCAGCATAACAGTTGAATAGCAAAATAACATAATAGCAAAAAGCTGTTGGATTACCTAATGGACTACCTCAAACTGCTTCAGCTTCTAAGGTGATAGACTGTGCCCACACATATTATGCAATTCCCGTGGAAAAAAATATCCATATGTTGCTATATTCTTTGTGTGGTTTTAGGGCACACACTCGGCTCAAATACTGAAAATGTAGGAAGCTTTGTGTGGTATCCCAAAAACATATCGTCCCATTTATTACTTCTGGCATTCTAGAGTGACAATTTTAAAAAAACTTCTGTTGCTGAATTTCATATCCCAAATTACTTCAAAGTAGACTCTGAGGTGGAAAATTTGAATTTTCACTGTAAAATCTGCATGGATAATTTCCCAGGATTTTTTCTTAATTTTATATAAAATCTGAAAAGTTATGGCAGTGATTTTGTATTTTGCTTTACTGCCTGAACAGATTATGGATGATATCTAGGTCTTCATTAGAAGTGTATTAAAGGAAGCAAGAGCCAGCCTGGCTGCATTTTGCCTAGCATAACTGCTGATTTAACCAAAAAATTACTGTTAGAAATCAGATTAACTGGTTACTTAAACTTAGTCTTAAAACGGTTGTACAAGTATTGCTTGACCAGCTGCACAGGTGTACAGTGGTCAAACATGTGGATGGCTTTTTTTATGCTGGATGACTCCAACCGTTCTCATCATTTGACTGTATTTGTATTGACCAGTGTATAATTTTCAGGCTTTTAAAATTTATTATTTATTGCCAAGAACAAAACAGAAAACTGAAGTAATAATCATGTATATACCAAAATGAAAAAATATGTAAACCAGCTAAATTTTACCAATGTTTCAAATGCATGCTCTTTGATGAAAAAATTGGTCAGTATAAATGTGTTATCCAATGTAGATTTGTAATGAAGAAATGCTTATATCCTTATCAAAAAGTAGCTATTAGTTTGAAGCTATATGAGATTTTATTGTCTACATCTAAATTTTTAAGGGCTTTAATCTATATGCTTTAGATGCTGAGATGGTAAATGTGTTTATTTTCCAGTTAGAATGTGCTTGCACTGGAAAGAAAACGGAGTGAGAATTTTGATTGTTGAAATTAATTCACATAATTTATTAGAGCCTTCCATGTCCTTTTAAAGCAAACTTTAAAGCTCTTGCTTTGAACTGTCCAAATATGTGACTTCAGATAAAAAAGCTAAAGTCTGCCAGAAAAGAAACCACTAGAGCTGCATCTTTATGGTACAATAAAGTTGGGTTGAGGTGGGCTGGAAATAAAGGAAGGTGAGATGGGTTCAGCTGGCAGCCATTCAGGTCCCTTCCCACCCAAGTTACTTTGAGTCTCTGATTCTATAGTACTTGTTACCCAAGGTGTAACACAAATAAAATAGCGGTGTAAAAATCATGTTGAAGTTGTGCTTGGTAAGAGTGGGGAATGAGTACTGGTCTTATGTACCCTCCTATTACATTTTGCAGACAGTGTTTGAAAATCCGTGGAATAGTTGAAGTATGAATTCATTGGCATTCAGATTATTTGATTACATAGACGTTTGTGAATATTTAAAAATAATTGGGGCACATGGTATTAAAAAAAAAAAATCCATCAGGAACAAATAAAAACATTATCCCATAAGGTACGGTGTTCCTGTGAATCCATATGAGATTTCTTTGGCAAATCTAGGATACTGTGCCACAGCAAAGTTCTGTGGCTGTAAAATCTCCTGTCTTCTGGCTCAGGCAGTGTACAAATGAAATGGCAGCAAAGGGGGAGGAGGGGCTCGTCTCTGAATCATGGAGAAAAAAAATCCAGAAACTATCCAGAGAAACAGCAAGATCTTTGTAAACTTCCATGGCATCCCGTGCATACCTGAGTAACTCTGTCGTTTGGGTTTGGTCTGTTGTTTGGTTTGGTTTGGTTTGTTTGTTTTTCCCACCTTTGATTTGCTTATTAAAGGAATTGGATAAAGAGGAAAGTATTAATTCAAGCTGTTAAACTACCAAAACAGATGCTGAGGTGCCCCTACGCGTTCCCTTTCCTAACTATAAATAAACCCGGAGCTCCCTCTAGTGAGAGTTCAAAATAAAATTTTTTTTCTCTCGTTGGGAAGTTTTGAAGGGAAATGAAACGTTTCATTAGTCCGTGAACAAAAATAAATGAATACAACTGTATAATTAATTTAAATAACTTAGGAGGTGGAAAAATGTGGGAAGATTTCCTCTGAAGTTCCCTGTTTCTCACGTCACAGAATGCCAAAACTGGTTTCCAGACAATGTGTTTCGCTGGTTCTTTTTTCCCTGGCTGTTTTCATTGACTTTATAAATGAGTTTCATAGTCGAGGTCCAGCTTGGGAATCACAAGCAATTTTTGCTTTTACTCTTCTGAAGTGCAGTATCTCAACGATCTGAGCCCATACACTTACCAGATATGTTTTCTCATGAGTTTTCCATGATTTCCTCCTCCCAGTCATTAGTGTGTGAAATGCCTTTCCTGTGATATTTTGGGGATTTCAGCAGGAATGTGAAGAAGCATTAACAACTGTGAAGATGAAGAATTGTCAAGAAGTCTTTCAGTTAGGTTAATTTTGTCTTTGTTTTGAGAAATGAGGGGAAGAGAAGGCTCAGATCACCAGCTGATATAAATTAACTTTATTTTAGGCCCAAATTTAATCTGTCTTATATCACTTATAGGGAAGCAATATCTGATACGCCTACATCTGGTTTTTTGTTTTTGTTTTTTTTTTTACCCTGACAATGCCCAGAGAGCCCCCCAAAAATGAGACACTCACTATAATAGGAAAGACTTGTAAATTTTGTGTGAGAAACCGCCAGTGCTCAAAAGTCCTCGTGAGCTAAATACAACATAGATAAGACCTAGGGGAAAAGAAAACAATATTATAGAGTTTGATAGGGAAAGGAGTTTGGGAGTATTTCCATAAAGGAATCATGGGCTTGTTGTTGCTGCTGGGTGCAGATGGCCCTGCTCTACCTCACCCTGAGCTTCCTGGCCCTCCTTACCACTCGGGTACAAAGCCCTCTCAGTGTGTGTAGAAGTGTGCTGGAACACAGCAGACTGAGTTTTTCTGCGTCAGAACAGACGAACTGAGGGGTTTATTGACTGCATCGGACTTAGATGTGTCTCTCTGGTAATAGGCATCCTTCAGTTTTTATAATGCCAACAGTTTGAAGCCCTAGCTTAAGGCTAAGTCCAGACAAGCTTATTTCCAGCTGTCCTGACTGTGAGCTTTGAGCATGCTGGCATTTGTTAAGCAAGCCTCTCCTACTCAAAAACCTCAGCTCAGGCTTTGTTAGAAAAGTTCAGAATTTGATTGCAGCTAGTAAATGCTACTAACAACACCAAATCCACATAAGCAAACACCCTCTAGAGTTCACTTCTTAAATGAAACACCAAAAAAGTTTGGATTGACTGTGTGTGTGCCAAATGAAGTGCTTAAAGGAGTCGGGAGTAATCATGAAGAGGTTCTGCTTGTTTGTGTTTCTTTTCTATAAGATTTTTTAAAACAAATGCAGTATGTTATTTTCTTCTCTAAGTTATCTGTCCCTAGTTAGCTTCACAAAGGTAGTCTTCATTGGCTGTGCTATTAATTGTGATGCTTTCAAAGAGTCATTTCAACTTGAATTGATTTTATAGGACTCACTACCGATGTCACATCTCTTCTGCAGGACAAGCAGAGCAGCTCAGCCATGCTGATCTTTGATCCCAGTGTGTTTTCATGTCAGAGCAATGGAAATACAATTTCCAGTAGCTGCTTTTGGTAGATATGTTGCAGCCCCAGATTCTTTGCTTTATGGAACTTTATGCAACTTGGAAATCTGCAGGAGGACTTTGGCACTCCTTTGTTCCCTGAGTGGTCAGGAGAGATATCTGACTGAATCAAGCTTCAGTTTGTGATGCTTTATAGGCTCCTTTTTTGTTGTTTGTTTTTTTTCTTAGTCTGCATATACTATTGGAAGAACATCTCTGAAGATGATGGTTTTATGATGTTTTCCTTAGGAAGCACATAGCATATATAACAGAACTTGGATTTATATTCTCTGCCTTAAGTTAATTTTTAGGGATGTTTCTTGCATGAGAGTTTGAGATTCAATTTTTTTAGTGGGCATTTCCCCAATGCTGTTAGTAAAGGATATTATAAAGAATATATAAATGGGGAAATAAATAATTGTGTTGGGAATAGTTGTCATGACTTTATCCTACTGATTTCTTTCCAAAGATCCCTCTGAGGACCCTTTTGATAAGATAGTGACATTTAATTTTTTGTATTTTTGACTATTTTGGTGTTCAGTCCAAAGACTCTACGGGAATTGTACCTCCTTAATTTATTCAATAAGGAATAAATAAAGCCATGTTATTGAAACAGAAACATTTAGTGAAATTTTGGGGAAAAGATTCCCTGCAGTTTTCTTTCATGCTATAATGCTATTTCTTGGATAGTGGAACGATAGGGTGTTACTTATGGAGGTAAAAATATGATAGAAAGGTTTAAATGTAGTTTTGCAAGCTATTTTTAATGTGTCTAAAATAATAAAATGTCATTCAATAGACTTCTACACAAAAAGAACTTTCTGGCAGATTTCCCAAGAGAATGGCCTTTGGACTACTTTAGGCAAAATAGGTCAGTTTACCTAACACTGAAAAAAGAATTAGGAAATGCACCGAGGTGATGCTTCTGTCTCACATATACAGTGATGTCTTTCTTTTGGTAGATGCTTAGAGCAGAAATGGCGTTGGAGAGATGCAAGGGAGGTTTTTGCAAAAGATACCAGAGATAACTCGAGTGAAAATGGAAGTTAACCTTCTTTATGGTCTTCTCAGCACTACCTGTGGCGTCAGTCCAGCCAAATTCCTTCTGTGGGCAGTCATACCCAGGTCAACCCCAGCCCTGCCAGTGGGCATGCCCTCACCTGTTTGACTGCTGGAGCCCGGTGCTGTCAGCATTGTTTACGTGGCCCCTCACACAACTCACACCGAGCACAGCTGCTCGGGAAAATAAATGCCTTTAGCACGTACACACACCAGTGTTGCTTCAGCAAAACAGCTGGGAGGGTCATGGCCAACAACTGAGAAATGTGGAAGCTGCTTGTGATAGCAGGAGTGCTATGTCTCATAGCGCTGAGAGAATCCCAAATTCCAGGTGTCTCCTATCCACCAGACGTTTCCTTCTTCTCTTACAAGAGCTGTTCGAGCAGCCACTGGTTTGTATAAATTATTCAGTGTTTATTATGGCAAAAATTTTCACCCAGTTGAAATAACATGACATCAAATGCCTTCTCCTGTGGTCACATATATATTTAATTGGTGTGAAATGGGCTTGGGGAGAGCAGAGACTTGAATTATTTCTTTCTAGAAGAACCTCTTGAATTATTTCTTTCTAGAAGAACCTTAACCACGATACTTGTGGCTGTTTGGTGCTGGTAGATGCTGCTCCATTAATAACCAGGGAAAAGGGGAAGAAAACCTAGGACTGAATGCCCAGGTGTGGGGAGGGCACAGACAGATGGATTCAAGGCCAGGGAGGCTTAGAAATGAAATGTTTGAATCCTTAATATCTTGTTTCTCCTTTACTCCGTTGCTTGTTAAAACAGGGCTCTGTTGATTCCTTGAGGACAAAACTCATGGATCTTGATAGTATGCAGGTTTTAAGTTGTTCCTTGCAATTGGATTATTTTTATCACTCCCTCACTCTTGGTTGTGATTTCTGGTTTCAGCAGCTTCTGTTTCCGAAAAAACAGAAGAAAAAAAAGTAGGTGGAGTAGCTCCTACCAGCAACTGCCTTCTGCAAGCAATGGTCTGCTTCCAGCCCACGTAGCAACTGGAAAACCTACGTCCATGTTATTGTCGTGTCACCTCTATGGCATCTGTGTAGTCCTCTCCTTCCAGGCCTCTAATGGAGGCTACTTTGATATACTTCATGGCTATTTCAAGTCCTGTCTCTCACCTTTTCTGAGAATAAATCCATTTCTGTGCATAAAACGCTTTGGGTGCTAAGCTGATACAACTGCACGAGCACAGAGCTAGTACGAGAGGAAGAACAGTATCTGTGAGCTGTTCTCTGAGCAGCCTTTTTTAAATTTTTTTAACACTCATGCTTGAGAGTGTTTACACTGAGAGAAGTACCCCATGGCACAAGTAACTCCGATGAATAATTAACTGACTTACCTGAAATAACTGTAAGGCTCTCCAGGCACTTGCAGCATGCTTCCTCTTCCTGGTGCCTTTCCCAAAATGTGCATCTCAGACAAAGCATCAGCATAAAACCGACAAGTGCTTCAGATTCAAGCAGGCAACTGTTGCAGGGGGATATCAAGTAAGGGTTTCACCCCCACCATACCTGAGCATCGTTTTGCACTTTTTATTTCTTCGGTACTGATAGAAGTTCAACTATCCAAGCCACATTCCTTGTTTACCCCATGGTCTCATCTGCTACTGTTTTCTGTGAGCAGAGGTTCCTTTTTGCAGCATAAACCCTTTCCCCACTGCGTCTCCTTTCCGGCAGAACAATTCATCAGCACCAAGATTAACTGGTGTATATTATTACCATTTTCCCTGCCACATGTCACCAGGGTGGTCCTCCCATTTAAGTCCGGGGAAGAGGTCCAGATACACAATGTTTGTAGCAATAGGGATTATTGTCGTTATTTGTGTACATTCCTAACAGGAAAGGCATTTTACAGAGAGTAGGCTGGGATTTTGATTTGAGGGTGGGGGAAGAAAAAAAAAGGGATGCCAGAGCCACATAACTTTTAAAGGAGCAGTGAAAAACTTTAGCTCTGTGTAACTATTCTTGAAAACACTAGTTGTGAAACTATATTAGTTCTCTTAGGCTTATTTTTGCAGCATTTTACTCAGAATGTACCATATACCAGGTTTAGGTAATTTTTTTTTCTACTATTTCTTTGAATTTCTCCATGTACCATCAGCAAACAGGAAATGGATTTCCAACCTTTCTTTGCTCTAAATTTTGCTTTTATCTGATTTCTCATACAACCAACTTCTGCATTTCTTGGAAGGTGATTATCTTGCAACCTCCTAAGCTTAAAGCATCAGCTGATTTTTAATGGGGTGCATTTCCTCTGATTCTCACCCTCCATACAACAGATACATGATTTATTCTTGCTGTTGCTTATTTTCCTGTCAACTGAAAAGGAGATATCCTCATAATAAATAGATATCTGATCACCATTAATATTTTAATGAATATTTATTTTCAGACTACTTTTCTTTTGCTACTGTGATAGATTTAGTTGTATTTCTGCTGTACCTCCTTACCTGAGGAGATAAGCCCAAAATGTAGAACCTGTAATAGCAAAGGACCATAATCTTTAATATGCTTCACTGAACAATGAACAGTCAGTTTTATCTACTTTATTCCTAAGTAGATCTATTTAGGTATTTAATAACCAAGTCCTATTCAGTGGAAAATAACTTGCCACTGTTTACATTGGCCAGTGGATGTCAGTGTTACAATGCAAATATGACTAAAAATAGCCAAGGATAACTTTGAATAATGGTATCAATGAATTAAAGCTAAAAGAAAAAAGCCTCCTGTGTCCTAATAAGCCATTATTGATGTGAATTGTTACAGCTGGGAATCAGAAAAAAAATGTAAGCAATTGACCTATTCTACTTGTTGGTTAGGATAGGGTTAATTCCTCTGGCTGCTAAATATAAGGGGGAAACAGGCTGTGGCTGAGACAGTAGCTCTGCCAACCTTCTCCTTATAGCTCCATCATCATGATGTGACTGGAAGCATTTTTGTCATACACATCCACTCATGTGATGGGAAACATCTTTTATTCAGAAGCTACATTTACAGTTGAAAAATATGCATTGGATGCTATTATAAACTATTCCATAAATACTGGGCAATGAAGTCTTTTTTTAGGGTGCAGTGTACTAAAAAGTAGAGTCAACATGGAGTACCAGGCTCACATAATTCCTTGACGTATTTTTTGCTGCCTTTTGCTCCTAATCACAAAATGTATTCATTGTTCATTGCCATTACAACACTAATTAATGGAGGAAGAGTGCCAGTAAAACCTCAGCTCTGGACATGAGGAGAGCAGACTTCAGGCTGCTCAGGGAGTTAGTAAGATCCCCTGCGAAAATGTTTTTGTGGGTGCTGGGGTCAATCAGTGCTGGTACTGCAGAGCTGGATTAAGAATAATCTTTCTTGCTGTTTGTTTCAGATAAAATGTGAAATAAGAAAATTGAAATGCATAATAGAAAAGAAAAATATGACAAGGTAGAAGTTTGGCTACCTGGAAAATTTGTATAGGCATGCAAATTGGATGTTGCTGTAATAATTCTGGTTTTCCCTCTTCATCTGTTCCTTGACGTTAGTGCTTTCCTTATAATCTCTTTGCATTACTGTCGAAGGGTTTTTTAGCAGCAGACGTTTCACCCATCTTTTCACTTCTGTATAGGTTTGTTCCAAGGATTCCAGTGTACAGCAGGCACAAGAATGAGGAACTCCTTAGAGTTCTAGTTTGGCATTTGACCCAAATATTTTTCAACAAATTCAAGCTTCTTTACTGAGGGAAATTAAATTTTAGTTAACATATAACTGGAAATTTCTTTCTGCTTCTCATGTTAGCTGGGTAAATTAACGCCAAAACTGCAAAAGTGACTCTATTCAGGGAAATCATCATGATACAAACGTGACCTACACGGAAGTGTGGATACAACTGCAGTGAGCTACAGATCTGAGTCCCAAACACTTTATATCAGTCAGAAAACACAGTTCCATGGATATAAGAAAATTCTATCTATATCAAGAGAAAATGTCTCTTGAATTACCATAGAAATGAAATATTAAAATATGGAAATCCGTGAGACTTCAAGAGTTAGTGTCTTAGCAACACTAAGTAAAATCTTTATAGAAAAGTTCAGTACTTAAATTCATCTACTGCACTTTAGCGTGCTCCATAATCTGCTTTCTAGACCTTCTCCGTAGTGACTGACAGCTTCAGGAGAGACAGTGAAGGGCCTCCTCATTGTGCTGGTGTCTGTGGCAAAATTCTCACTGTTTGCAGTAAGATCGGAACATTTACAATCAATTTTACTGCAAATATTGAACAGGATGAATTTTGCATTTCATAGCTTTAAACAGTACAGAGCAGCCCTTCCTGAAAGAGATGGACTTGACAATTCTGTAAATCTTGATTTCTCATACTATTTAAATGTGTTACATAAAAACCGAGAGAGAATAAATAATTTTGGGTGCTGCTGTAAACATTTAATGCCCTTACTCAGACAATATTTTAGTCTAAGTAATCACCCTGTCTCAAAAATTTTCTTGCAGATTGATTAGAAATTGTATTTTGCAAAACTTTTAGAAATGTTTGAGAAGGGACATTTCATATCATCTTGCTATTTTGCACTTTGACAAGCTGCATAAGCGTATATTCAACAAAATCTGTCATTGCAGTTATGAAAAAAAATAACTCCGCTTTAGAGTTTATTTTAATTAAAATTCAAAAGTGTGTGTCTGCCTCCTGGTTTGAATTTATCTGGTTCCAACTCCCTTGCATGTGGTTTTTGTTACATCCTCTGTATTAACCATTGCGGGTTCAACCTCCTGTTCTAAACCTCCACTGCCATCACCAGACTGGGTCAGACACAGCTTAGTCAAGGCATATTCTGAAAACCTTCAAGGACAGATATTTCACCTCTTTTCAGGTAACAAGTTCTGTTGCTGCATTACCAATGCTGTAAAAAGTTATTCTTAGTGCTCAGCCTGAACCTCCCCTGCCATCACGCGTGGCTATTGTCACAAATCAGATCTTTTACCACTGAAAAGACTTTAGCACTGTAATCTTTGCAAGCGACTTCCACATCATTGTAGGCTGCTGGAACTCTTAAGTTTATTTATCAGATTAAATTAACCCAGTTTCTTCAGCTTCTCACAGCTTACGTACTGTAGACCCCTGACCTTCTTGGGCAGCTCATTTATGGACTTTTTCCAGTCTTCTAACACCTTTCCTGAATTGAGTGGATGTGAAGTGGGAATGCTAGACACAAAATTGCAGGTGCAGCTACAGTCATGCCAAGTAAAGGTGATTAATAACCCTTTGATCTGCTGGATACATTTTCTCCCAAGGTTTCTTTATTCGTGATGCAAGTGCACAGTTGGCTGGTGTTCAAGCTGGTGCTTCCCACAACCTTCAGGTCCTTTCCATTAGAGCTGCTGCTCAGCCTGTATTGATGTATGGCGATTTTCCAGGTGCAAAATTTTGCACTCACTGAACCTCATGAGTTTCTTTTGGAGCAAGTTTAGTTTCCTTTCTGGACAATAGTTAACAGCTGGCTGTAGTTAACTTTTGAGGTGGCTATATTTCTTAAGGAAATAATTGGCATAAAACACGTCACAGACTTATTAGGTTTTAATTTAAGGTTCTATTTCTTGTGACATTCTGAAAAGCACTACGGAAGAAGACAATTTAATTTAAAACATATCTCTCTCATAGCCTGTTCTAGTGGCATAACAACTCAGTCCTCCTATTCTTATAATTCAGAATTTTTACAGACCTCAAGTAAGACAGATATGCATTGAGCTACGTGTATTATGAAGCGAGAGCAAACCAGCAAATCTTATTTTCTAATCTCTTCTGAAAAAGACTCTATTTCATGAAAAAGGTATGTCTACCTATCAAAGAGAATGAATCCTAATGTCAAAACTAAATGCCTAAAACCTAAGTAAAAACTCATCAGGATCAACCTTCAGCTTTTTAATCATTATTTTGGTTCTGTTGATTTGTAAATGTAGATGATTTTGGTCCAGTTCTGATCTCTCCAGAGTTTTAATATTTTAGAAACGATTTATAAAATCTTACACAGAGATAAATGTGAGACTTAGCTTAGTATAACTAATTATTTCAAGAGATAGAGTATTCATTAGACAGTGTGTGTGATGGTAGATTTTTATTTCAACAAGCTTCAGAGCCGATGTAGCCTCTGCATACGAAGCCTAGGAATGTGTGCATTTCCTACATATTTTAGCCATCAATTCTTAATTGTTCTGTTATCTGCACTCTAAAAGTACCTTTGAACTGGACCAATTTCTCCTTATTTACTAAAGAATTATCTTTCCAGATCTTCATAGGATCATATTTTACAATTATCCAGCTTAGTCAGTTGACAGCGTGAAGGATTTAATATTAAACACCTTTGTAGAGATATTATTTTCTTTTCTTTGCAGACCTTACTTCCAGCTGTCATATCTGTAGTTTCATCCATGCATGCCATTTACTGTTAAAAATAGAGCTTTGTTATTAAAAAAACAAGTAGAAAAATAGGTATCTTCTGGTCTCAGAATTTAATTCTTCTGCAGGGTTTCTGAGCACTGCCTTACCCTGACTTTTTCTTCCCATCGTTCTGTGCATTAATAAATAGTGTCAGTTAAATCTGCTTGAACTCAGGAGTTCCATAACTCTTCATGAAGGATTGTGGACCAGAAATCAGAAGGACGGCCATGAGTACCAGGCAGCTGACAGCCTCTTTTACAAGAATGAGTGTGATAATCTCTTCCAGCTGTAATTCTACTTCTCAGCACCTTTGCTTCCCCTCTGCATTTTGCAGATCATTATCATCGGAGAGCTGGTAATAGCTCTCCTTTGTTTTTCTCTGGTAAGAGACGGAAACATAATGTATGCTGCTCTTCCACTTCACCTGCAAGCCAAAATGTATCAGCCAAAGTTTCTCAAAGAAATTCATCTGACCTAGAACATGACAAAGGTTTAGACCATTACAGGGGAAGAGCTACACTTGTGTTTTGCAGACTGCATATAGCTACCAAGTTTACAGTTTTTATGATACCCTCTTTTTTACTCTCTCCAGTGACTCTCAGCTGTAGGGTATAGATGTGGTTTTAATGCTTATGAATCCATTCTAATGTCTACGGTAAAGCTTGAAAGTAAACAAAGACTCAATTCTACCTCTCCTATTACCTTGCTTCTACTTTGCCACTTGTTGCTCAACAAGAGTCAGCCTGGCTGACTTATTCTGCCATGCAAGATCTACAGTGCTGTCTCTCAGCAGGAAAGAGCTGTTCCCAGCAGTTTTCCTGAAACTGCAGGAGTGCAGAGGAATGCCTCATCTATTATCTCCAGTGTGGAGAGAGCCACTGGAGAACGACAAATGAGTAGGATACAAGCACTATAGCTTCTGCATCTTTTCCTAAACCAACAGACAACAACCCTTCTGCAAAAGTTCCAAACCCAAAATATGGTCAGCTACCACAGAGGAAAAAGGTAAGTTTATTTTTTTTCCTCTTATGGTATCAATTGGATGTGTCAGCTGCATGTTATGTAAGAGCAATGTCTGTTACACTCTAGGGAAAAGTGCTGGAGAATAGTTCCCCGGTTAGAATGCAATTTTTATTTTGCCCATCTATCTATAAGAGCCCATGCATGAATGCATTTGATTTACAGATGGTTGTTTAATATTTTTTCATAGGGGAAAAACATTCTTATATTAAAATAAAAAGTCTGTATCCATTCTGGTTGTTTAACTACATTGGTATAGACTAAGTAGTACAACTTTATGGCACAGACTGGCCTGTAGTAAGGGATGCCAATTATGTAATTTTTTTGGCAGATGGTGTACTACAAGCCCCAGTCAGCTATGGGAAAGTTCTGCCTTTGCTTTACTGTCAGAGGAAATCTCTTGTCTAGCACACAAAAGAAGCCACAAACTTTGAAGGAATGCTGTAATCTGTGCTAGCTGCACAGGTTAAAATAGGTGATCAAATTAACTTCTGATGAGTAAATAATGTGTATATCTCTAAATGGAGGAGATGGATCCTGCAAGGTGCAGGCTGGACTGAATGAATTTAGGTGAATCAAACAAACAAATTATTGTAGTAGAAAAGTTAAACCCAAAATCTTTTACAGGAATTGAATTATACAATCATAAACTTACTCTCAGAACCCAGAGAGAATAATATGAGCAAAGACAAGGAAAGAAATAAAAGCCTTTAAAGTTTAAATTGTCTATCGTCCAGAATGAGGCTCTTATTGTGGGAAAAGCGAAAATTGTAATATACAAGTAGTGTCGAAACGGGCCACATCGGGCTTGAATATTCAATTCAGTGTCTTTTTGTAAAAAGCTATCTCCAGTAAGATCGAGACTGTAAGTTTTCTAAAATGCATTTAAAAAAAAAAATAAAAAAGCGAAAAGCTGGTACCGCAACACGGGTTCGCGGCGCTACGAGGGGGCTGGGGGCCACCGAGCACGAACTTTAATCGCAACGCTGAGACGTCAGCGCAGCTGTTACATTTTTTTTTTTTTCCACTTCGCTGCCCTTCACCTCAGCAGGAACACCTGCTGTCCGCCGAAGGGGAGCGGGAGGCGCTGGGAGCGGCCCCGGGGCAGCCGGGGCTCTGCCGCCCGGCGCATCCCCTGCCCCGGGGCGCTGGCGGAGGGGCC
>JAWMRA010000161.1:133513-238988 GCA_035584735.1 Pseudotriccus pelzelni | reverse complement strand
GGAGCGGAGCTCCGCAGCTGCCCGATCCCCCCCCGTCCCTCCCCGCCCAAGCTTTTCTTCCCGAGGCGCGGCGCTGCTTTGGTTCTCGGCTGCTGTACAGGTGATTGTGGAGATGCCCAACGCGCGCGATGTGGAAAGGTCGTTCACCCTCTGGAGTTCACTGAACTTCCTCTGTTCCTCCACTGCTGCAGCTCCTGGGTTTGTTTCAGGTTTTGGTCTATCGTGCTGTTTCCCAAGTATAAATGTTGAAGAAGAATATTAGCTGCAATTTTAAGTGGGGCTCCGGTGTTAAAAATGCACGTACAACTTCGATTCAGTCCGTGTATTGGGTTGTTTGTTTGTTTGGGTTTTTTAATTGCCAAACAAAAGCTCTTGCTTGTCAGCAAATACAAAGGTGAATTGGCGGTTAAAATTGCCATCGCTATAAGACCTGTATTATGTTCATGTTAGAAAAAAGATAATTCCCTCTTTCCTCAGTAAGCTTTGTTTATTTTTTCTCGATCCTGGAACTAGAATTTTTACTGTATTTTTTCTCCCTAATTGTACTTTGACAGATCAGATACAATCAAGATTTCTCTCACTTTGTTCTCCTTCAGTCATTTTAGTTGTTAACAAACTTTTTTTTTCCTCATAGTGCAGTATGCCATAAATTATGATTTGAAATGGTATTCTTCGTACATAAATCATGAGGTCACTTATTGGATTTTGCCTTATTCAAGTTCTTTTCTTTGAATGGATTGTTGAAAATAAATAATTCAAAGCACTTATTCCATTCTGGTAATTCCCATGATAAATTTACTTCCTTGAGTTTTTGCATTTTATGCCGGCCTCGTGTGGGGTAATGAGTGGTGCTGTTTCAAACTGTAAGAACTCTAGTTTAGTCAGGTTCAAATTAGTCTAAAGAAATCTTTTTTCAAGTGTCAGGTCTGTGTTTATAAAAGCATTAGGTGACTTGGAGCCACAGCATTGATCCTTAGTTTTTCATCAGAAAATATGAAAATATGGCTTATTACAGCAACGATTTGCAAGCTCCAGAATCGCTGTCAAGGCCCTTCAGGAGCAGTACAGCTGTTCTGTAATAATCTTTTAAAAACCCACCCCAAAACTAACTGTCAGAGTTCTAGTTCTGTGTTCAAATTCGTGATCGATATGCCGCGTGATTGACGAAAATGTATGTCTGCAGTAGTCATAAAACTTTGTAAGAACTGAGTGGGTTTTGCCATTTACTTTTTGAGGAGACTCTTGTTCTCATCTCCTTCTTCCTGAAGAAATCCTGATTAAGGTGCATTGCCAGACTTCGGAAAAGAGAGGATGCCCTTTATGGCTGACCTCGGCTGGGTGCCAGGTGACCACTAAGCTGCTCCATCACTCCCCTTCCCAGCTGGACGGGGAAGAGAGGACAAGATGGAAAGCGACTCGTAGGTTGAGATAGAACAGTTTACTAAAGCAAAAAGGGAAGATTTGAGCCCACACAAGCGAAGGTTTATTTCTCTGCTTTCCATTAGCAAGCAATCTCTGGCTGTATCCCAGGAAGCCAGGACTTCAGGGTACGGGGCAGTTGCTCAGCAGGCAAACATTGTGAACAACAAACGCCCCCCCTTCCACCTCCTTTCCTTAGCTTTTATATCTGAGCTGACATCATATGGTGTGGAATATCCCTTTGGGTGGTTTGGGTCAGCTGGCCTGGTTGTGTCCCCTCCCAGGATCTTGCCCTGGGCTGGGGAAGGAACGTTGCAGTGCTGATGCCCTGCTCAGCAGTAGCCAGAACACTGGTGTGTTACCAACACCTTTCTGGCGACCGGTGCAAAGCACAGCACTGTGGGGGCTGCTGTGGGGAAATGAATTCCATCTCTGCCAGAGCCGAGAACAGTATTGACTAACGCGAGCGTCCCAGACTTCTCATATGCAGTGTGATGTGTGCTAAATGCACGTGAATGAATCCAGTCTCTGTTTTCCTTGGCCTAAAGCTTTTAAGGATGGGGGAGGACAGCTTGAAATCTTGAGCAAAAGGCTACAGCAAAACGGAGCGAACATAAATCATAATCTCATCATGAGGTATTTCAAAGAAGCTGAGTATCTGGTACTCTGAAGTTCATAGGCACTGATCTCAGCAGCAGAAAGAATCGTGTCTTTTTTTTTTAATTTCCTATTTTAGATCAGTCTTCTATTTAAAATTTAATAGTTCTGTTATTGTAATTTGTTACTGTAGGTGAGATTTTGACTAAATGCATTGTTTGTTTTCTAGCTGCTCACAAAATAGTGCCCTAAATTCCCTTTTTTTTTAACGGAATCAGTGGTAATCTTCGTGAAATGGCCAACTGCCCATCACAGCTGTGCCTTGTATGCTTCACTTGCCTTAAGACCAAGGTTCGTTTCTTTGTGGGGATTGACTGAAAAGGCATAGTTTTTCTGTGGATTCTCAATCATATAGGAAAGATATACATCAGCAAATCTCATATTTCCTGAAAACAAATAGAAAATGATTTAAACCTTTTTAGAAACAGAGCCTACCTTTTGCCAGGTAATATAATATTCAAACTCACTTGCTGAAGAGGGATAATTTTCAAAATGGGAGACAGAATAAGCTAGAGAGCATTTTTTTCCTTACCTACTCTGAGCATTTTGTTCTAGCTGAGAAGTTGTGGTTTCAGTACCAAAGCTGTCTTTACAAAGCTTGGGAGAATAAGAAGACTAGGTTCTTCAGTCTCTTGGGTGTCTAAGAATCCTCATCTGCGAGGAAAAAAGGGTGGTGGTGGGGGAAGCACATTTATATCCGAAGGATTTCTTTCTGTTTAGAGTTTAGGTGGTGGTGTTTTTTTAATTTATCTTCTCCCTCTTGACAGAGTGAGGTGGTGTTCAGAGTAGGAGGCTGCCATTATGCTCCTTTTGTCTTGCTCTTTGTTCAGATTGTGTATGCAGACTACAACCCTCAGTTTTTAAAAGCTGCAGTAGAGCTCAACACAGTGTTATAAAAAGACACTGAGAGGGTTGAAAAAATGGATCTCATTCTTCCTCACCCCCACAATTCTTGTTCTTCTACATGTACCCAAAGATATGCCTATTGAAAAGAGCAGTGTCCTAGAGGTAGACTAATCTGTGTCTCTGCACAGCAGTATGTTAGATCTGTTGAGCCATCTGTGTAGTATTTTGTGGCTATTTTTAACCTCTGCTTTGGCAGAAACTGCTTTTTCTGAAATTAGTTTCCTCAGTAATAATCTCAGATAGAAAACCGTATTATTAAATGTATACCTTCATATTTTTTACTCTTTCAAAAGGTGACGCAACCCATGGCCTCTTAGGAATTATGTCAGAAGAAAGGGAAAGAAAGATTTATTATTTACTGGTTTATTATTTACTGGTTTCTTCCCAACCATCCTTTACAAAAGAAAAATCGTCCTCCTCAGAATTTAATATACAGGTTTGTTTAAAACTACCAAGTAACTGATAGTTATTCGTGAAGGAGAAATAAATGTGGTTGAGAACAAAGAGAATCTTCATAGATAGTTTGTAGCTTAATAATTCCAAGGGAACACAGCTCATTAGGAATCAAAATCTTTTAAATGTAGGACATAAAAGTATATGGCAGCCTTACAGCAGAGCTTGTGTTTTCTGTAATATGGTTGTTTTATCAGAGGGCTCTGCTGAAAAGTTGTATCCTTCACAAGGAAAGGCTGCCTAATTTGCAAGAGGCTCCTGTAACAGATACTTGATGCTGAGTGGGTTTGAATAAACCTGCATTTAGGGTTTGGGCCAAGGCAATTACAATGCTTAAAATTTTAAACACTTAGGACTTTAGTCCTGATACAGACACTGCGACTTCCTGCATACTTGGCTGGGTGCTTTCATTGACTATTGTTTTTTTAATACCCCCGTCAGACTTTTTAAATGAAGGAGTTCAATGCTGGGAAAAAGAAAAGATATTTGTGCCTTAAAATTGAGTTGCTTTTATCTTGGTGTATGAGATTTAGGAACATGGACTGCAGATTTAAAATCCAGTGGCTGACTTGGGATGCTTGTCCTGCTGCCTGGTCGAGGAACTCAGTGGTTCAATGAGTCAGGAAGGAGTTCATCAACTTCGGTACCCAATACCTCTTTGAGAGTACTGATTCAGCCTCGCAGGGGGTTTATCTTGAAATAGGTTAAATTGGGACTTTGAAGAAATCAGGGATCTCCCTAGAACATGTGTTTCTAAATCTGAACTCCTGAGCTGTGCCAAATATTTTGCTTGATTTTATATATCAGCCACTTGAGGTTGTACCATGGTTTTGATGGTTTGAGGATTGGCTGGAGAACCTGTAAATAGCTCTGCCTTCATGGGGGAGCTTGTTGCTTCATTAACTGGTTTTGTTAAATCACTTTGGGATACTTTGAGAGCTACTGTTATAGGGTAGAGCTTTTTGTTACAGTTGCTTTACTCGAAGATCTCAGTGACCTGTATTCTTTATAAAACAACTTATGAATTGAATTTACATTTCTTGTGAATTTAAATGAGGATTTGTAAAGATCACTTATTTTATATTGCTCCAGAGTTTTCAGTATTCAGAAACTGGACTTGTAATTAAGAACCTCATGGAGAATTCTCCAAGGATGTTTGATGCTTGAGTGAGCTTAATAGTCCAAAGAGACTGCTGAAATTGCTAAAAAATGGAATTCTGTCATAGAAAAATTTATGAGAGAGACTCTTTGCTACTGTTTTCTAGAGCAGAAAGGCCAAGTTTCTGTATCAGTGTGAGTAAAGCAATTTTTTGGGCTCAGTTCCTCAATTTTCATAGCAAGGAGCATTAACATATACAGAAAATTTCAAAGCTGTCCTCATCTTGACTCTGAAAGCTGAGAGCAGTGCAGCTATTAATTCCCTTAAAACAGTACCATATTCAAACAGTGTAATTTGTAATGCTCTTGTGGGGCACTGAAGAGCAAGGCCCAGTGTTTAATGAGGCTGTGTTTTCTCTTACTTGTGTTGCCTGGTACAACCACTATCTAGGATGCACTTCAGCTTCTTCCCTCAGACACCTCCAAGGGGCCCATGTGTCTTTTTATTGCGTATTACACTGTTGTGGGTTGTAACTTCCATAAAATATGGAGATTTTTAAAAATAATAATTAAATGCAACGTATCAGAACTTACATTATGCAGGTGCACAAGTGCTGTAGAAATAAGTCAGATATAGTTTGTTGTTTTTTTTTTTTCTCCCCCACTGAATATTTTAAATGAGAAACCTAAGGATATCAAAATTTTGGTATGTTACATAACTCTTATCTGACTACAGACAAAACACTGTGGAAAGATGTCTGGGCATTGGCTTCTTACATTCTGATTTAAGTATAACTTGATATAGTAGTATCTGTGGGAAAACCTTGTACCTCTTCCAAAGCTTTTCAAGACTTACTCAGTAGGGACCTGTTAAAATAGGCAACCCTTGTCATCACTCATTTGCTTTAGAACTCTCAGCATTTATATTTCATTGAGTATCGCTATAAAATTGCAGGTTCGTGATCTGCTTTCATATTTTGGTTGGTTTATTCTGCTTTTCTTAGATTTTTGAAATCTGCTAAACGAGTACGACAAATGAAGGAATTCTGGCAGTTTAAATTCTGTTGAATATGTGTAATAGTAGTTTCAATATATCAGCTTTTGTTGGAAAGTGTTGCAACAAAATCAGCAGCAGTCAACATATTTTATGATTAAGGGTATTTTACAGTTCCAACAGCCATGAGAAACTGAAGCATCGTTTTAGCTTATAGTACAGAGAGCCCTGCATTACAGTTAACACAGGTGGCTGGGGAGTAACTGGAAAAGTAATGATGGCTGTTTTTTTGTTTGTTTATTTTCCACTGAAAAGCAAGGGAAAAAAATAGCCATTCATATTTCAGGCACACCGTGAAAGCAGAAGGGAGCTGTGCTAAATTCCCGAGTTTGCTGAGCAACGTGAAGATCTCTTGTTTTCTGCTTCGGCCTGTCTGAGCTGAAGAGAGTTGCCTGTGTTGTCTTGAGTCAGACATGCAGTGGGGTTTGCAGAAAGCATCATACGTGGGGTTACCCACCCTCTTAAATTCTCTTCTACCAAACATTCCTTCTGGAATTGGTTCAGTTCTATATATCCTACAGCATATGTTACAGTAGATTATTTATTGGAGGCAGGTGTAACTCAAAACCAAGCTACAGTGTACAGCAATATGTTTTAACAACTCTGAGCCTCAATGAATGCAAATTCATCACTGTTTTCCCAGAAAGAGACTCAGAGTCTGCCTCAATTTGGGTTATCATCTGGCTTGTGAGGGCTTGAAGCCAGTGCAGTTACTTAAGGAGGAAATTGTTCATTTGTCTGACTGGTGAGGTCACAGTTTAATTCACAATATATTCTACTATTTAAATGAGGTTTTGGAAAAACTGATGTCTTAGTTATTCTTTTGTATCATCTCTAATACACAAACGTCGTGCAAATAAGCAACATTTATGATGTAACTGGTTGATCCTTTTAAAGGTAGGGTCTTCTGAGGGGAAAAAAAGAAATCATGACATCATGCTGAATTAGGTTCCATCTGTAACTCAGAAAAAGGAAGTGTAGTTTGAAGAGTATCTGCAGAAATCCTTTTTCAGCAACAAACCACTGTTCACATGGTTTTTACCGATTTCTTTAATAACAACATAGGACGAAAACATACATGTTTTTTCCCTGCTTCTTGGCTGTTATTCTCATTGGATTTCTGTGTAGCAGCCTTGCTCAAGAAGGAGGCACAAACAAAGGAATTCAGAGCTCTCAAATCTCCGTTGAAAAATTCATAAGTACATCACAGTTACACAAGAGTTATAGCTGGTCTCCCGTGCTCCAGATAGCTCCTGTGACGCTGGCAAGCTCTGGAATTAGAATATGTTTGAAATGTCATATTCGGTTCTCTGCTTGTCTGATTCAGTGGAATTACTCTTGCGCAAGAATTTCCTTACTCCTTACAGTTTGTTTGTTTAGCAGCTTCACCAATAGTATGTCTTTATAAGCCAGGAGGTCTGATGTATATAATATTTGCATTCTCTTATCTTTCTGCTTTATTAAAGCGAAGGAGTCGGTGCTTTTAATGGATTAATTCTCCCAAACCATTAATCATTTTGGTTTTGTGGGAGGAGGAAGTTGCTTTTTATTTTTGGGCTATTTTGCGTCTGCCCTTCAGCTTCCTTTCCTGTGTGGTTGTTTTAAAAGTAACTTAACAGAAGGAGAAAGTAGCAGCAAAATAAAGCAAAGGGGATCAAGCAGTGAAAATGCTGGGAGAAGCAGGCTGTCCTAAGAATTTCCAGACTTTTTGAATGAGTTGAGAGATTACAGGGAGGAATTTTTAAAACGCGCACACAAGAAGTTAAAAAAAAACATAGATAGATGAGTATTGATGATACAGAAATGGTCAGTGGGTGAGTAGGCAGAGAGATAAAGCAATACCAGGTAGTGAAAGCAGACCAAGCACACTGGGTAGACCTTTCTGGGTAAGCAGTGCTCCTTAGCTGGGCGGGCTGAAGGAGGACTGTGCACCGGGGATTTGCAGACACCACAGCAGAACACTCCTCACATAAAGCCACGTCAGCTGCACCAGCTTCAGCGCTGAGTATTGATTTCAGAGTCACTCACCGAGTAAAGGGGACAGAGTAAGGTAGACAAAGTTCAGGTTTTGAAGGAGGTGATACTGTGGGTGTATGTACGTGTGCGTAAAGCCAAAATCTTCAGTGAGAGGAGTTCAGGTACCACCTGGGTGCCCAATCCGTATGGCTGAGTGCTCTGCAGAGGCTGTATCCTTCAGCTGATGTGTGCAAGGAAATGCAAGATCTGTGCGTTACCATTTGCTCTCATATCAGATAGTTCTGGTTTGGTATTGGCATCATATGCAAAATTGAAACATGGCAAAAAAGTGTTGCTGGATTTGAATAGTGTCAGTGAAGAGGACTGAAGGCCCAGATTCCTCTAACGTGGAAAACCTGAGTTTTGTTGATACATTTAAAGCTAGATATGAGATATACATATTTATATTTTTATATATTTGAAAGCTTTGTGTTTGATATGTATTAAGCATTCGATTAACAATTTGTGTGTGTCTCAATGCTGATCTTTTCCTGAGAAAAAAATTTATTTAGTTGAAATTCTACTGAGCACTCTCACACTTGAGGGTCTTTGAATTGCTCACAATCAAGTGCTTTTAAAGATTTTTCAAAGATGCAGGTGAGTGCTCTGTCTGGGTTTTGTAATAGTGCTTGGCTATCTAAGAGCAATTGCTAGAAGTTGTGCCCCTAATGATGTTTGCAAGGTTTTGGAATTCAATGCACTCCAGTACTTTTAAAAGTTGACCCTAAGTATCTAAAGCATTTCTTAAAACAAGTCTTATGTTCACCAGAAAATTCAGTTATTTCCTAAAAATATGAATTTAGACCTGAATAGCTGCTCCTGGTTCTGTCTTTTATACATATGTTTGTTATGGGGTTATGGCTAATCCCAGAGCTTGCCCTGATTTCTGACTGGGGCAAGCTGCAAGCTTCAGAACAAGTCATCTAGTCTCCTGAGTGCCACTGGTAGATTGTGTGTGTATCATTAAAAAACTGCAAACTAAAGAAGGTGTAAAAGCCCTGGAACGCTGTCAGCAGCTCTCTGCAGCACATCACAGGCTGGGGAATCCCTGCCTAGACATACAGGAGAATCCCTGCCTAGAGATGCATCCTGGGATGCAGGGGTAGAAGAGCATCTGAACACTGTACAATGCTGGTTAGGGGAGGAACAACATCATGGAAAGAGAAATAAAGGGGCTTTAGGATCATCGTTTTACTCTCGCTACAAAACGTTTCTGTAATATGTGAAAGCAAGGATTTTTCAGATAACGTGTTTTGATTATAAGCAGGTGCTCTTGTCTATTCAGCAACCACCAATGCATTGCTCTCACTGTTATGAAGTGCCTTGGTGTATAGAGTTCCATAAACAAGGAGAAGAAAGATTTTCAGAAGCATAAATACTCTGGAGGAATAAATGAATAATAAAAAGATGCTTAACGATGTTGCTATTAATAATTCACACTTTTAGGAAATGCGGGACTTTGAAGTTGCTCTTTCAGAAATCCAGCATCTAAATAAAAGAGAAAACCAGTGGAAAACCAGCCTATCATGAGAAAGTAGTTATTAGTAATGGTTATCACTTCTGCTATCCTTCCTGAAGTGTGGGACTCACAGTGATTGATTTGGTAATTATATTGAGTGTACTTAAACTTAAATAAAACTTAGCCATAAAGGTCTAATGGGTGTTGTCTGCACAGAAGGCACACATACCCTTACCAATAACAACGGGATTTCAGTGGATGTACCGGAGATTCTGATTGGATTTGCTTTTATGGGGCTTAGCTGTGACTAAGAAATGATGCTCCCTGTATCTTATTAGCAAATATGAGTAGTGGATGAAGAGGTATTAGTAAGATTGCGTTAGTCACACTCCGAAATGAGGAGGAGAACAGGCTAACAAGGTGAGAACAATGCTTCAAATTTTTATCCTGATTTTTATCCTCTGGACTGTCAGAGGTTTGTCCACATCTGAGGCATGAAATATGATATTACCCTGAATTAAATATAATGTGTCGGTAGGGAGTAATCTAAACTTTCTATTCTTTCGTACTGTAGGAATGGAGCATCTCTAGCATTCTATTATTTTATAATTTAGGAAATCTCAAAGTAAACATGAGTCTGACTTGTATTGAATCTGAGGAATAAACAAAATGTTTTGAAATTTGCATTCGTAAGTGTCTGTGCTTTAATGGAAGGGTTTTTTTCAGAGAGAAAAATGATTCTTCGTATCCTGATGACAAGGCTTTAGGTCTGGTTGTCAGTCTGACTGGACTATTTTTCACCTTGGTTGCAGCTTGTAGCTTTACTTCCAGTTCTGGCATGTTGGCTCTGGAGTGAGTTATCTGAGGGGCCTACTAATGCTGACATCTAGTTCATATATAATTTATTAGAAATTATTAATACTTAGGACCACTATAGGTATTTGCTGTCAGACTTCTGTGCCTAGGCATATGGAATCCAAATTTCTGGCAATCCTGGAATGAAAACAAGGCAAAGCATGGTATCAAGAAATGGATTAAACTGGCTAGTTGGCATTTTTACCCCTTTAACAAGTCAAAGAAGAAAAAGAAGAAAAAGAGAGGGAAATTTTTTCAAAACAAGTATTCCTTTAATTTAGGAAAGCATTTTTACCAGTGCTAAATTCTGTCTGAGGCTTTCCAGTTTCCCTTTCAGCTTTCTAGTGCGTTGTGTAGGAGACTAAGCTATTATGAACAGCGTCTGACAGGTTATCTGTTACTCTGTGCTTCTCGGAGCCCTTTCATGACTTTCGGAGAGAGAGGGAGGGAATGAGAAGGTGGAATTTTTTGTAACCGTCTCCCTCTTGTTCAATATGCGAAGCTCTTTCTTCTGCTGAACCCATCTGGGGATCCTTTGCGTGACACTGGGGCCTGGCAAGAGCCCGTCAGTGCGTGGTTCTGAGACTTTTAGTTCACTGCCAGCGCTGCTTGTCAAGCTGCCAAATGTCCATTTATATTTGATATATCCAGTATGCATGTCCGTACTTGAGAGGAAGGAAGCAGCTATCAGTGCAGAGATGCTAGCCTCAAACCACCACTCTTGCATTAATTATGTAAACATTTATACGTGGAAAGAAATGATCACGGCTGAATTCAAACCGTCCGCAGCTTTGTCCAGAGCAAGAACATCCTCAAAAACATATACTTTTCATGAAAAATACATTTTTGTTAGTCTTTTAGTTTACTTTAGCCTCTTTTAGCTTTATTAGGGTAATTTCCTCTTCTTTTTTCCTCTCTTCATTTGAAATACACAGTTTTCTAGAGGGAAGGGTTGGAGGGGAGAGAGGCAACACTCCATTTTGTTGCTGCTATTGTCATTAATTTTTTGCTCCTAGTTAGGTGATTCTTTTAATATTTCCACTAGAAACTGGGTATTAATGTGGTTTTGGTTATGTGGTTTCTTGCCCATGCTGTTTTGCTCTTTATTTCATGTCTTCATTTGTTGGGTAACGATCTATCTTTTGTAGACATAAGGTTTTCCTCATTGATTCCATTCAAATGTCATTTTATACTTTGCTAGGTCACTGCAAAATACTTTTTCCTAAACACTGAATATAAATATTGGATGAAGATGTATTTTGTGCTACACAATAATTGTTGAGTTACCAATTTTGTGATTTTTTTTTTTAAATTTATGTAGTCCTTGCAGACATTAATCAGGTAGCAGATGACAATCTGAGTTACTATTGCGATCTTTCTGCCAGTAATTCTGAATGTTGCTGGAGAGGTGAGTGTTAAAAGAAGCAGTTTAGTATATCTTATTAGTAAGACTTCATTCTTTTTTGAGTTTATTTTTCCTAAGAATTTACAGCAGGGATGCTAATAAGGTTATAACTGGATATGAGACCTTTGTTATTCTAAGAAGTGAACCCCAGTAATACATTTGACGAGAACAACTTCCTCATCTATCAGCAGAACAGCATAGCTTTAGGGTGCTGATAGCAGATTGCCTGTTGTTTTGCCTGCAGATTGTCTTGAGTTTTGAAATGACATAGCTCTGATGGTCCAGTTCTCTTCAGATTTGTGAAATATGCTTTTGTTTTTCGTTTTTCACACTGAAGCATAGCTAAGAATCTGACTGGAAATTGCCACTCAGTGGTAATAATAAAAAAAAAAATTCGGAAGATAGTGATTATCTCCCTTTGTTCCTCCTTGTTATTTTTTTCCTTTTTTTTTTTTTTTTTTTAATTAGTCGAATAATCTGGCCTCCAGCAAAGTAAACATTCTATCACACTGCATTATGGAAGCAGATGGAGACTGATGGTTTCAGTTGAAGAGCCTGAACTGAAGAGGGTAAAGGTTGGGGAGTAGAGAGACTTGAGACTGGGAAAGGGGAGAAGATCTAACCCTGCTAGTTACGGGCCTCTGGGATTTTGAGGTGTCCTGTCCAGGGACGCCTCAAAAATGGATGCTGTTCAAAGATGTGGCTGCAGGAGAGTCAACTGAGAGGAATAATCTCTTCCCTTGACTTCCTGGCTTCACAGTTGTCAAAGCAGCTCAAGAAGGAATCAGCCTTTGCTTCTGCAAGGCCTCAGTGCTGACTCCGCTGGGAGTCCTCCTGTTGACAGATGCAGTGTCAGCTGGTGCCATGAATTTCTAAATTAAATTGTTTTGTTGGTTTTACCAACAAAATGAGCAGGGAACTGTTCAAAAGAAGTATGCACGGCTCTGTTATTTGGTGTGGATGATTTGGCTTCTGGAGTGGTTAAAATACGTCTTTAGAAGCAAAAGCTTGTGCAGTATGTGAGTAGGTAACGGGTGTGAATAGGCCATGAAACTTTGTTTTCAAGGCTCCAAATACTGAATGCCTTCTAGTTTGAAGTCCTGGCTGTAGCTGGAAGTTCTTACAGGCACAGATGACTCAAAGAAGGGCAGGTCACCAACTATAGATGAGATGTGCTATTTTAATTTACTTTTAGCCCAACATACACTGATTTACTTGAGCCTAAAAGGCTGCCACCAATGAAATAGCTATAATCAAGTAATATGCCCTACCAATAGCAAAACAAGAAGAGAATAAACCCTCACCCTCCCTGAAGCAAGCTTTCAATTTATTCTTTTTAGACCTTTCCATCAGTGCGTCAATTTGTGAATCAGAAATAAGACTCTAGCGGTGATTTCAGCACTTAAGAAAGTTTGAGTTCTTAGGGGAAGGGGGCCACCTGCCTGGAGTCAAATATAGAAGTGCACAGAGTTTACAGGTAGAGCTTTGCAAAAAGTTGAAGGCAACTGAATGCACTGAAGAGGAGGAGTCACACAGAACAAAAGCAGCTGCTGAGCCTCAAGAGATTCGAGATATGTGTCTGTAACCATTGTCATTTGCCTTGCCATGCAAAGCAGGATGATGTAGGAGTCTTTAGATGCAAGGCAGAATTACATATTAAAACTTTCCAGCAAGAAATGTGGTTTATGGGGTTTTTTTTCTTCCCCATATCTTTTTACTTGTCATGTTCGTTAGGGGGGTTTTTAAGTTCATTTTTAAAAGTAATTAATTAAAAGCTTTAAAGCACTGGTAAACCATTCCATTAGTGTCTATGAATCACACCTAGGATTCAAATAATTTAAGAAAGTATTAATGACTAAACCAGTAGTTATCCTTTTATTAACTGTGTTTGAAAGAAAAGGAAAACTTTGTATGCAAACTGTTTTTGCAGTTTATTGTTAGCACTGACTCTTTTAAATAGACATGGTTTTACTGGAGTTCTACAAGAATTTTATTTTCATATTTCTTTTTCTGTCAAATTTCAGTCAAATTTCACGTTCACTTGACACAATCTTTTTTTCCATAAATCCAACGTTTAATATATGGAGTGACTTTTCAAATCACGTGTGTAACATCCACTGTGATTCAGTGAAGGCAGAGAATATTTTACATCCTCTTTGAAGTTCCACTTATTAAGCATTCAGAAGTTAATCTACATTCAAGTTGTCTGAGTTCAGTGACCTTTCTGTTCTCCACACTTGATAGAAGATCTCAAAGAAAATTTGAGTCCTTTAAATGTGAGTTTTCTTGGCACTGCTTCATCCAGTCTTGTTTGACAAATTTAAAAGATAGGGTAGTGCAAACAATTTTTCATTCAGCCAGGTTTTTTTTTTCTGGCAAAAAGAGAAGCTTTGAAGAAGTTTAAATTTTAGAACAGTAGAAGAGTGAAAACTCTTTTTTTTTTGGTTCCCCCCTGAAGTTTTCACTTTAGAAGTTCTTTTCTTTACCTTAAAAATAGAAACAAAGGTTTTTTTTTTCAATTTAAGTAGAATAATTTTGGGACAAAAATGAGTGATTTTCATGTCCCATCTGTATCAGAAAACGCAGACTTTAAATCAGTTGAAGATATTATGTTTTTATTTTTCAGTTGCTATATACCCCATATGTAACATCCTTACCATTTATGCACAGGCTTATTCTAAATGGTGTTGTCAGAGCTCTAGAATAGTTGTCTGCTCTTTTGCAACTGACTCACTAAAATTTTGCATGAATATTATAGGAAAGAACAGGGCTTTTCATTTGTTTTAAGAAGGTATTCCTGTAAGGGTTTGAGGGGGTTTTTTTGTTGTTCTGATAAGATACTGTCATCAGTATCTCTTTGTGGTTCAGTAATTAGTCCAGCAAGAATGTAATCAAAATGAACTGCCTTAGTGATAAAATGTTTCTAATGGTAATGTGCAAAGGTTTTCTATCAGCAAAATGTAATTCCCTTAGTATCTGGAACCAATTTTTGAAATCAAAGGCTGAAAGGCTGTGGAGACAGACAGCTGGGATCACTGCACCAGAAAATGTTTAATCTTTTGGCTTCCCTGAAAATATTGAGTAAGATTAATTTTTTTTATTTTATCTGAAATTGAATCTAAGCAGTTGGTCAGATGTAGTATTATGGTATTAATTCAGTATCAGGGTTGAAAATCCATTTGGTGACTTTGAGTCATTTGGGAAATTCAGGATTTATTTTTATGGTGGAAGTAGAAATGTACTTCTCATTGAAAGGCAGCTTTTATAACCACTGGCCAAATTTCATATAATAAAAGCAAAATAATTGCTCCTACGTAAAAGGAAAAAAAACAAAGAGAAAGAATGGAGTTGTCATTCTGTTTTTTTCCTCTTCTAGAATGTATTCTTATTTCTTTTGCTGTTTTACCTGAAGAAGCATAAAAGAATTGTGGATATAGCTGCAGAGCTTTCAGCTGAAGCCAGGAAAAATGCAGAAGTTTTACAGGATCAAAGGCATGGTTCTATTGAATGACTTCATAACAAGCATTTCATGTGTCTTGTTTATGATAGTCAAATGCCAAAACATGATTTTCAAACAGGGAATGTATAAAAGTTATTCTCCTTTGTCTCTCCCTTGTATAATAGCATCTTGTACCTTCTTTATTTTTTTCACCCCTCTTTCAGTCAGTCAGTTATTTATTATATTTGGAGAGGTTTGTGTTTAGGACATTGTTAATATCATCTCAAGCCCAAGAAGATTTTGTTTCCACTAGTTTATCGTGTGATTTTGTTAGAGCAAATAAATAGTTGAAAAAATAAAAAAGGATTTGTTGTCTCACATTTCCTTATGCTTTTCCCAAATGTTATGACCATACTTCAGAATATAGTTCTGGACAATGTGTGTAAAATGAAATAAAACTTTAAGCAGCTTAAGACTTTTAGTATGTTTATGAGAAGAAGCCTCTTTCTTGCTTTCTTTCACTATCAGAAACACTGCAACTTCTAAAGATTCACAGATACTCCTTTCCAGTGGAATCCTCTTTCTAGGTTACTTCCAGAACGTAAAATTCCCCATCCCTTTTCCATTTTTATCCATCTGCATACCAAGGCCAAGCCACACCTTGGCTTAACCTGATATCGTGATTATCCTGTCTGCATACATACTTTTTTGCTTGCACATTAACTTTTTTCTATTAAAATAGTACAAAGATGCCTCACACACAGGGAAGAGGTTAATTTTCCGAAAGGTGAAGCTGTGCATTGCCCCAGCAATGAATCTATATGCCCTGCCTTAACCGCACTAGGTGACATGACTCAGTACCTTCCTCTGAGGTTTTTTTTTTTTTTATTTTAGAGAAACGTTCAGTTATTGATGATTAAAAAATTTTATAACTGCAGTGTTAAGTGATTCATTTTATACCGTAAGTAAGTGGGATCATTAGGGATGTCCATCTTCACATTTTCATGTCAAAACTGGAATGTGACAAATTTCTTTACTGAGACTGTGGTCAAACACTGCAACAGGCTCCCTAGAACGGGCCTATCAGTCTTTGAAAGGCATTTGGACAATGCCCTTCATCACGTGCTTGAACTTTTGTCAGTCCTGAAGGACTCAGGCAGTGGTCACACAAGATGATTGTTGTGGGCCCCTTCCGACGGAAATTATTCTGTTCTTCCATTCTGTTCCAATCTCACCTAAATTTGTTTTCTTCTGGTGAGACTAAGGAACTCTTCCCTGCTTGTTTCTCTCTGGCAGTGGCAGGTTTCTAGGTGTTGAAGCTGACAATATATGAACCAGGGAGTTTGATGGTCTTTCAGAACGCCCAGGGCATTTCGCTTTCTCCCAGTGCGGGAGCAGAGTGTGCGGATCAGCTGTCATCTCTGAACTGCTTTTATTTCCCTGGAAATAAAACCCCAGAGCTGGGGGTTCCCACGTGGTGCTTTAGATAGCCTTGGAAGCACAGTGGCTTGTGAAAAGATCCAGTTCTGCAGCTGCCTTTCCGTTAGTTTTCCGTTGGCCTTTCTCTCCCTGAGGATGCTTCAGTCCCCTCCGAAGGGCCTTGGAAGGCTTGGAGAGTCAGTATGGGAAAAATTCTGGACCTGACTGGAACAAAAGGCAGCCTGCTGCTTCCATGGGTGGGAGGACAGGAGAAACGGAAAGGTCAGCAGCTATGCCCTTGGAAGCCTGGGTCAGTGTCATTACAAACGCTAAAAAAACTTTCCAGGTATGAAAAAAAAATAAAAAATTGAAGGCTACTTTGTCATTTTACTTGGAAGACACTTACTTTCCTCCATTTGAAGTGTTCTTCATGGCTCATGAAGTGAAAGGAGGCATCCATAAATATAAATTACTAAAAAACAATTGTCAGGTCTTGTAAATCCCGGTTTGTCGTTGCTTTGTATGCTCATGCTCAGAAATAGTTGTCAGCTGAACGTTGGTGCCTTTAGAATGAATATATCAAAAAGCTTTTTGTCGAAATGTACTTGAAAAGAGCCTTTCTATATTTTATCTCTTTTTCTCTCTTTAAGGGAATAAAGAATATACATTAAGGATATATTTCTTTCAAATAGGTTATCAGCCCTGGCAATTTATTTAAAAGTTCTATTCCTGTTCCTCCTACTTATAACTGATAACAAATCAGTTATTTGTGATGGGAAACAAGATTGCAGAGAAAGAAGAGGCACTGTGACAAAACATTTCTACTTATGCTAATTTCATATTAATGACATTTCTTCACATATCTAACTATAAACAATATGTTATAAGCTGTAGAAGAACAAGAGGGGGTTTTTGTGAAACACAGGTGCCAAGGAAATTTTGCATGATTTCAATTAGCTTTTATACATATGCATATGTATAAAAATTAATTTCATGCTTTACATAAGGTTTTGTGAGAGTATTTCTGACAAAACATACTTAACTGTAGAAGTGTTCAGCCTCATTTTCTTCAGCCAAGGTGACAAATTCTTTCATGGGTGGTGGCAGCAAGAGCTATCAATGTTTAGTCTAGCTGGGAACCTGAGCGGTATAAATTCAGAGGAGCACTATAAAGTTTTGTCATAGCGCCGCATAAAATTTTGGACCCATTTTTGTTGTCATAGTAAACTGTGGTAGAAAGGCAGATTTTGGAATTTTGGTGTAATGATTTGTCTACGTGATGGAATGAGGAAAAGCGTGGGCGGTGAGAAGTGATTTGGAATACTGTTAGCGGCTGGTCTCACTTCAGCATGACCCCTTATTAGGGACAGCTGTCAGGTTGAGAGCATGTCAGCTCTGATGGCTGAAAGAGTACAGATATGAAGTAAACTTCTTTAGTGGCCACTGTGGCTGCAGACCAGCATTCAGAAAAAAAAAATCAAACAAAACCAAACTGACTTTAGGCTTGCAAAAATCTCCAGCATTGAAGTATTCTTATTTCTAGGCGGTTAGAATGGGTTTTTTAGTCAAGTTTCACTGTTCTAAATTGTGCTTCAGCCAAACTGGATGTTACTCATCTTGAGCTAATGCTGATAAATTTGTAAAATTGTGAAGATGGTGCAAGTTATTTTCCCTTTTACCACAAGAATCCAGACCTTGTGACATGATCCATTGCTGTATGTATGCCAACAAAATTGTTGAATTGTTTGCTGGAAGCACATTACATTTTTTACTGGGTGGGCTCAGGAGAATTCTTTGAGGGTCTGAGCTACAGGGACAGTATTACGTTAAATGAGCATATTTTCTTATGATAGAAACAAGTGATGTAATTACACCTTTAACAAAAGTAGGAAAATTGAAAAATAAACTCAAGTATGTGTATGTGAGAGTCTTTGGGTTGACTGAAATGAGTTAACTGTAAATTATGATTTTTTGCAATCTCATTAGTGCCAGCTGTTCAAACTATTATTTTCATTTTTTTTTAATTTCCTTTAAAATGTTTCATTTTTACCCCCTTTTTATGTGTCTGTATAGCCATATATAGACATGTTTTTCAGATCCTAAAATGGAAGTAATAATTTTAAAAAGGTCAGTAATTATCTGCAGAAAAGGTTTTCATGGATTTAGCTCTGATTTTGTGTTGGATATGCTTCCTCTGTATTTCACAGAATTCATAATAATATTATTAATTCTAATAACATCATCTTTAAGAGTGAAAGTGAGGCAAGTTTTGCAGTGCTGGAGAAAATATCTTTTAATTGCTAGCATAACCAGAAATGTTAGATAAGCTTCTAAGCATGTAAGGACTCTTTGCAAGTCTGAAATAAAAGCTGCAAACTTCAAATGTGAATTAAATGGTTGTGAGATTAATAACGTGTTAAACACGATCCACTGTCTTTTCTTTCAGATGATCTAATAGATTGAACTGAATTTCCAATTAATCAGAGTCATCTTGGTATTTATTAACTCCTGTTCCATTGTGGTTAGGAAGAGTGACAGTTTTATGCTGTGAATATTACAAAGCTATCTATGCATACTTGTTTCATTATGAGAAAGTTTTCTGTTAATGAAATAACTTACACAATATTCTAATACATATTGAAAGTCTTTTAACTTTGAGCATGAGTAATCCTCTCAAATGATGTGTGGGACTACCTATTATTAAACCAAGGTGCTTGTGCATTGCCCTGCAGTAGTTACTGTGATAATGCTAAACTAAGAATAAGGTTGAAACTTTTTCAGATTGTCTGTCTCCATTTCTAGGTTTGATATCGAGCAGCTGTGGGTTCATAAAAGCATTGGCTTATGATTTGAATGGTTTCAAAGTATGTTTCACTTTCAGAATACCTTCCATTAAATTTTATGTAGCTCCATGTAGTGTTTGCTGAGAGCTGCTCCTCGAATAGCACTCAGAAACTGCTTTTGGATGTGTATTTGAATTTCAAATATGTGAATTGTTCTGCCTATCCTGTACTCAAAAGATGTTCCCCAAAGAGAACTTCTGTCCTTGTGTTAAACATGATTTTTCCCTGCTCTACCCTATCATCTTTACATTTTGTAATTTAATTCATTCTCTCTTATTGAGTATTCTGAGAGTTAACCACTGTACCACATTATCTTGATTAATTTTTTTCTTTTAATGCTTGATAACATACACATATAAGTGTAGGAAAAAAAATAACCCAATATATTCCTTCAAGAGTTTGACGTGGTGTTTGACATTCCAGCCATTTTGCTGTGTTCTTCTCTTGTTACAAACTAATTCTCTTGGATGTCACAGCAATATATTGCATAAAAAACGTATTCAATTAAAAAATTACCAAGCAAGGAGAGGAACGTAAACTTTTGTTTTTAGACTCCAAGTTCTTTCTGATGTTAAATGCAATTTCTTAGGCTTTCTAATGTCTTCATGATCCAAAGGTATCACACCGCAAATCCACCTTGGTCTTGCACAGTTAAATTCTTTTTTTGCAAGTATGCCAAACTATGAAAATATTTTGAGGCAAAATTTCAAGTACTTTCCTGGCCCACAGTTTGTGTATCACTGTGTATTAGTTAGATGGCTAAACACAATCTGTAATACTGATTTTTGTGAGATCCTGCAATCCACTTAAAAAAATACATCTATGATAAACTCGATGGCATTTGTACCTTCAACTTAAAAAAAGTAATTGCAAGTTCTCCAGGTATTTTAAGTTAGATAGTGAGACAGTTCCTTATTTAAACATTATGTTTGATAAAAGAAACTGCACAGGGTGCAGAGATGAGCATGGAAGAGTTGCATAGTTCTGTACATTTTGCTTAATTGTGTTTGTTGAAAGGATACCATTTTCTCTTTAAATCATAGGCTTTGAAAGAGCACTGGTAACTTTTTTTTTTTTCCAGATTTTAACCTTTAGAGTTTTTAAGTGCTTTCGTAATAATCTCAACTTTCCCCCTGTAATTTAGGAAAATTATAAAATTACAGATTTTTAAAATAGCTCCCTACACCTCCACAGCACTGAGCTGTCTATGTGGGCCCAACGTTCAAGTAGCAGAGCTGAGTTTGGTACAAAGGTTGCTGGGGGAGGCTGAAGAAAGCCATCCTTTCAACAGGCTTTTCATTGTATCTTGCTCCCAGCAGCCTTTGTCACATGCTGTGACACGCACTCTCCTCCGTTACCGAAAGCTAACGCGGCACTGCATCGCAGTTGGTACAAGAAAAAAAATCACTCAGCTCCTCAGTGTCGCCTACTGTAGTGAGCTGCAGGCAGGCTCTCAGGTGAACAGGAGCTGCACAGCCATGAACTGCCAGCATAGGATGAACATCGCTTTCGTACATGGCTGTGAGCAGCAAGATCGCGTCTCGCTTTGTTTCAGTGCGTGCAAACGCTGGGAGCAAAAGCTGAACCTTCACGGGGGCAGGCTGGCAGCTGGGGTTAAGGGGAATCTGTTCTTCTGGGTGTCACGGCTTGTCGAGGCTTCTGGGTCCCGTATCGTGTGCCCCTTGGTCAGCTTTGCCTGTCTGTAACCTCAGATGTGAAGTTACTCATGTGTGTGTCTCATCTGAAAGCATTTAGGAGAGAATTTTTTGTAGCTGTGCTTTTAAATAGTGTTACTGAGGTTTGGTTCTGTTATCGGTTGACTTTATGCAACAAATGTGTCAGTTATAAAGCTCCTATTTTAAAAAGCTTGGAAGTTATACTAGATTTTCACAGTGAAAAGTAGACCTGTTTAATAAGCAAATTTAAAAATTTTGGTCCTTGAAGGGCTTCTGAAGGGCATGTGAAGACTCAGAACAATCTAAATTTTTGTCTTGGTCCAGATGGAGCTGCAGTCTATTTGATGGAACATAAACACAGTGTGTTCAGCTGTATTTAGCAGGAATTTCTGTTCCCTGTTTTTTTCAAAGCAGCTCACACCCAAGAGGAGTAGTGTTGTCCATACTGAATGGAGGACACCAACATCTTTGGTTCAGAAAATCTGAAGTCTTGTCTGGCTGAGGCTCCTTAGGATAACTTGTTTGTGCAGCAAGCATTTTTAGAATTCTTCTGGAATACTGTGTTTTTCTGTGGAAAAAATATATCCTTTTTAATCAACGTTATTAATTAGGAGAAATAAATGTTTTAATGAGACAGTTGATCCGTGTAGCCATTAGTAATGCCAGAGGGAGGTTTAAGCTGGATATTAGATAAAGGTTCTTCACCCAGAGGGTGGTTGGGCACTGGAACAGGCTCCCAAGGGAAATGGTCACAGCACCAAGGCTGACAGAGCTCAAGAAGTGTTTGGACAATACCCTTAGGCACGTGGTGTGACTCCTGGGAATAGATGCAGGCTAAGAGCTGGACTCAGTGATCTTTGTGGGACTCTTCCAGCTCAGCCTATTCTGTGGTTCTGAAATAAAGTAACAAAATGCTGCCACAAGAGAAAGCGTCCTTCTTTATTACATGAAATCATGAAAGGCTGTGCAGTAAAAGTCAAAATAGGAACTATTGCTGTATGTGGAATGAAGCAGAAATGGCATGTCCACTTATGTGATGTTGTGCAAGGAATAGAAAGTTGTAACAAAGGATATTGTCAGAGTGCTGTTAAAATACTTTAAAATCAGCCAGCTTGGAAAATTTAGACCCAGTACTCCGAATTAAACCAATTAATTTAACTATTTTAGGCGCTAGGCAATGGATGCAGATAATTGCATGTTGGCTTTATCTGTGGCCTAAACCAGTGGGATGTAAACCATGTCCAGTGTGAAATCTGGACACATACGTTATGGTTGTGATGAGTCTGTGCTTTGCCTTTTACAGTGCTTACTGTTTTGGGATATGAGTAATATTACTGAAACCACATGTTAACTTTTGCAACAGAGGTCTGTCTGCATCTGGTGGTGTATTGTAGCCTTGATTTGGACTGCCAATAAATAGTTTGCTCTGGGCCAGGCAAGGCAGTGCCTGAATTAGCCTTCATGAGCTTGGAGGAGTGGCATGTGACATGCTTGCAGTCGTGGAAAGGCTGTTTGGAGGAGGACTTAGTGAAAATAACTGTCTTGGTTTCAGGTCCGTGTTTGGTGGGAAGAAAAAAATGTTAGCGTGACCAAGGGCTGGATATAAATATGCAACTAAACAAATACTGCAATGATTTTTGCTTCTTTGGTTCCAGGGAGCTGGGAGAGTATGTTTGGAGTATGTGGCAGTAACTAGTTGCCTCAGGTAGAAGTAAGGTGGTATCTGAACTTATGCCTTCGCTCCCCAAACCCTCTTCCCCCCCACCCCATTGTGGAAAATGGATTTTCTGGCAGAATACTTGGAAACACAGTTCTTAATTAAGCACTTGTGATGGGTGCCACTGGAACGTGGTCTGCTTTGGCTTGATGGCACGTATAAGAAGTTTTGAGAATGGGTCCTGTTAGGTATCCCATACTGTGGGGCTTGACCTGACCTAAGGAAGTAACATACAGGAATTTGCACAGTATAGTGGCTGAGACAACGTGATTTCCATCTTTTGAAATGGTCCCTTCATAGTGGGAAAGGTCAGACCTACTCCTCACCTCCTTACCTGATAGCTTCTCTGGCTGGCTGGGTCTCTGCACGGAGCTGCCTAAGTCTCCTCCTGTTCCAAGAGCTGCTGGCTTTCCCAGTAACCTCTGTCTGCACCTTGTTTGCGTTCCACCTTTTGAACTAATATTTTACAGAACAGAAAATGGGTGTTTCCCAGTCACTAGGGATCAGTGTTGGGCCCAGTCCTGTTTAATATCTTTACTGATGATCTAGAGAGGGGGATTGAGTCTGTCTACCATTAGCAGATTTGCTGATGATGCCAAGTTGGGTCAGAGTCTCAATCTGCTGGAGGGTAGGAAGGCCCTGCAGAGGGACCTGGATGGGCTGGATTGATGGGCTGGTTCCAATGGGATGGGGTTCAACAAGGCCAAGTGCCCGGTCCTGCACTTTGCCCACAACAACCCCCTGCAGCGCTCCAGGCTGGGCACAGAGTGGCTGCAAAGTGTCCCAATGGAAAAGGACCTGAGGGTGCTGGTCGACAGAGGATGAACATGAGCCAGAGTGTGCCCAGGTGGCCAGGAAGGCCAATTGCACCGGGCTTGTATCAGCCAGGGCCACTGATGTGGCCAGCAGGATGAGGGAAGGGATTTTTCCCCCGTACTTGGCACTGGTGAGGCCACACCTGGAGTGCTGTGTCCAGCTCTGGGCCCCTCAGTTCAGGAAGGACATTGAGGAGCTGGAGCAGGTCCAGACAAGTGCAACGAAGCTCCTAAAGGGTCTGGAGCGCATGTCTTGAGAGGGATGGCTGAGGTTGTTTGGCCTGGAGAAGAGAAGGCTCAGCAGAGACCTCATCACTCTCTAGAACGCTCTGAAATGAGGGTGTAGCCAGGTGAGGGTCGATCTCTTCTCCCAGACAGCCAGCGACAGGACAAGGGGACACAGCCTCAAGCTGTGCCAGGGGAGGTTTAGGTTGGAAATTCCTCACAGAAAGGGTGATGAGACACTGGAATGGGCTGCCCAGGGAGGTGGTGGAGTCACAGTCCCTGGAGGTGTTTAAGGTAACACTGGACGTGGCACTCCGTGCCATGGTCTAGTTGACATGGTGGTGTTTGATCATAAATTAAACTTGATGACAGAGGTCTTTTCCAACCTAATTGATTCTGTGATCCTGTGATTTTAAAGTCTGTAGACAGCTATTTTGATACAGCATTCATATGAAGTTTGTCCCGTCCTAATGCAACTTCATAGGAATTTAAAATAAACCAAAAAAAAATGCATTAACATGCATTTCAGTGTATTTCTGCTTGCTTGGCATAACTAAAATATGTTGGTAAAGTTTATCATTGCACTGTACTCTACTGCATCAAACAGACTCAGCCTTAGGGGAGAACTCTTCAGATGGAATTTATGATTAAAGGTGGTTTTACCCTGAGTCAGTGGCTACCTGTCTGAACAGCAAAGTGTATTTTCTAAAGTCTAAAGACTTGAAGAGCTTTGGCAGTCTTGGGCTACACCTGCTCTGCAGCTAATCCAGGGAAGCACTATTAAGAGTAAATGGCAGCCTTCATTTTGGTTTTGATCATTTTTCATCTCGCACTGGAATTTTTCCATATATATAACTGATACTCCTAAAGACCATGGTAAAGTCTTAAGTAAATAAAACAGAATCGATTAGTAGTTGTGTACTTAGGATTTGGAAGAATTTTTTTTTCCTAAGTCCAGGAATTGAGATGAATTTTCCTCTTAAGATATGGGAATTGGAGTCAGAAACTTAATTATGTTCCTGAAATGCCAATGATTATAACTTCTTTCCAGGAGTTGTAAAACAAATAATGGTTTTGAGCATTCAGAAATCCCAATGCTATGTAAATATCAGCAATCCAGTGTCCAAACATAGTATTGTATTGAAAAATAACATTCATAGTCAAATATCGCTCTGGTTTAAATGCTTGAGAAATCAGTTGGTGATGACCGTGTCATGCAGAAGGGTTGCACTGTGGGTGTTAGCTGCTAGCTCAAGGAAGGGTGTTGTGTAGGATGCTGTTTTCATCCTGTTTTATTGTTTTGTGATATGGATGATTATCACAGCTTCCTGCATGGAGAGAGTGAATTTCGAAATGAGAGATGCTGTGATAATGCTGTGTGCTGGATGTGAGAGTGTGGCTGTTCCTTGCAGACGTGTGGGCAAGCTTCCATATTTCTCCACTGCTTCGTAGTATTTTGAAGCCACTGCTGCAGCTCTGCAGCATTTCCTTCCTTCTCGGAGAGTAGGACAGCGATATTCACATGGGCCTCAGTTTAATTACCATAGCACAGCCTTACATGGCTTGTTTGAGGTGATAAAACTGCAGAATTTATAACCACCGACGAACAGTGTGAAGTTTCTGCTTCCAATGGAGTCTCTTATAAAAATGCTGAAACCTTGTCAGGATGCCTGAGCTGTCTCCCTGTTTGTATTCTCTGTGACATGCACAACAAATGCACTACAGGGCCTGATGCAGAGCTCAGGAGTCTCTGGGTGGTGCTCTGGTCTCCTGGCTAGTAAACAAAAATCCAGGTTATGTTGCCTAGACAGTGTCATAAATGAGTCCCAAAGATGGATAGTGTCAGTAGGGGTTTTTTATATTTTTTTTTCCCCAGTACAATACAAGAGGTTTTCTGACTAGTTTAGGAGGGTCTTCTTAAAACAAATTTAAAATATGTCTGAAACTTATCCCAGATAAAAAACACTAGGAGAACAATGTGTATGTGGTGTATAAGACACCAAATGCATGTTCCAGTCATTCAAATAAATGCATTTATTTTAAATTTCTCATTCCAATCTAGATGATGTTTTAATGAAATACTGATGTACTGTATCCCCTAACATGATAATTTCAATTGGAATAATTTATAATTCCTCATTACACATCATAATTGTGTAATATTTTATCCAATTCCTTGTAAAAACGATGTACCGGTGAGGTAGGAAGTGTCAGTGATTTAGTTCTGAGCACTAATACTGTGTGTGAAACAGATGTATCTTACTTTACTCAGAAGAGTGCTTAGCATACAAAGTATTCCTTCCCAGATATGAGGCACTGATTTGAATTTAAGTACATAAAAGAATGATGTAGGAGGGCAAGTATAATAATCTGTGCAGGTACTCAGGAATCTGAACACAACTGCTCCGCTTTAAGTTACAGGAAAATGCGAGAAGAGAATGGGTTACATAATAGCTGCTGGAATTCAAAGCAAGGGAAAAGTCTCCTCAGGGGTGATGTTAACATCTACAAGAGTAAGAGCAAACTTTAAAGACAGTTCTGGCAGAGTGCCAAATCCCACCCTCAGTTGTCTTTCTCAAAAGCATGGGCCCTGACCTCTCACCCATAGGTGGTTTTAAAAGCCACCCGGAATATATCTCCTTTCCAGGAAAAAATGAACACGTTGAAAAATAAATGGGATAAAAGGATTTATTCAATCTTTCAGATTTCATCCAGGCATTTCTCCTTTCTGAATATTTATTTGGGCATACCCTTCCTCCTCCTCTCACCTCAGCAATAATAAAAATAGTACTACCGGAACACACTAAACCTGGAAATTTGTTAATAATAAGAAATGTTTGCTGGAACAGCTCTGCATTGGCTTCACGTGTGATTGTGTTTTCTCCTGATGCCCATTCTCCCTGCTAATATCCGAGGACAGCTGTATGCTGAGACTTCCTCAGGTTTTGAATTCCTTTTCCCAGTCCTTTTCTGACTGTACACTAATAGTGCAGTCTGACTTTTCTGACTGCACAGTGAAAGTAGTAATGCCGTCGTGCCTTCAGTGTACATTTGGCAGAGCAGAGCAGTGGTGGCACTGCACTGCAAATAAAACTGGCACTTCACTTCTGAGAAAATCTCAGAAACTGAACAGAGCTCAAACTGCGAAAGCTCATCACCTACTGCAGCATGTAAATATTTTTTTAATAAAAAAAATATTTGGAATCTGTCTCAACGGTCTACAGTGTTGATTGAGTACTCCAGAAGAATACATCCATTTTCTAATAAGAGATCTTATTGTTTCTTCCTCTACTCAGATTTTACTGGAATAGCTTCCCTCTGCATGACCATTTTTTTTTTTTCGGTTTTACATTCTAATGTTATCTTTAGTACTATAGGCCTTGCATTTCTCTTCTTTTACCACTTTGAAAGCTCTGATACTGTAGAAGCCGTGCTTAAATGAAGACAAATTTGGCACACACTTAAGTATTTTTCAGTCTCTGCCATCAACTAATTCGCAGTCCGTGGAAATAGTCTCAGGGTGATGGGGATGATGAAATCTTTGGGAGGGTAGAAGTGACTGCTGGAGATTAAAATCTCAGGGCAGCGAAAAACAGGGGCATGTTTGCATTGTTCAGGCTGCTTCACTACCTAACACTGGTTTTGCTGGGGCAGACAGTGAAGTTTCACTCAACAAGAAGCATCGACTTTTGGGCTGGGCTGGTTTGCTGTTGCTGTGCTTCAGTCTGTACAGTGGGGTGAGATGCCCTCAGCAGAGGGGCAGGACAGAAAGGTGGAATAGAGGCTTCTGAAAGTGATGGAGCTAGTTTCCTTTCAGTTTGGGAAGTCACACTTAGACTTAAGCTATTTGATCTTGGTGCGGGTGAATTAAGCTTTACACTTACCAGCAATCGTCCATTTTAAAAATTTCTGATTTGGCTTTTACTGCATTTAAAAAGCACAGGTAATAACAGTCATGGGGAGATGAAGAGAAAAAAAACCCAACCCAGCAATTTTCTATTTCGTTTTGTTTTGGTTGTTTGTTTGTTTTTTTTTCCCAAATGCGAACCATGTTGGCAAGTGTATGCTCTAGTCATCTTTAACAGGTTTTACCTCTAAATGTTTTATGAAGGACATTGCAAATTGCCTTCCTGCCACAGGGCACTCAGATTGTAAATTACCTTAGGGTAGGTCACTTATTGTGTATGGTCGGCTTGAAGGTAACTAATTCCAATCAGAACTGAATTCAGACATTGTCTATTACCGTGACCATAACCAAAATTTCTGAAGGCAAAGTTGACAGTTTTGAGTATATGTACCTTAAGCAAAAAGAAAGACGTATTATAGGACTGTGGGAATAGAATTGTAGTATTTCACTAGTGCTACCTACTGAAATTCTGGCTGGTTTTCAAACAACGAGTTAAGCTCTCCTATACACACAGAAGAACAGAACAGGATAACTGAGGGTTTAATCCTTACTTCGTTGAGCACACAACCAAATTCACGGTGACCTTTATTTTTCCCCAGTAAATACTTCTCAGTGGATGTAAGCTTTGAATCAGTTTTTTGTATAGGAGGACTGTGACATTCCCTCATTCACCAGAGGTTATCTGTCAAGCTAGTGATATGCAAGAAACCTAGTTTTTTTGATCCTTGAGCTCTTATCTTCACGTATCTGCACATGATTAATGGGTAATATGAGTTCAGCTTCTGTGTTTGTTCAAAATATTAAGGGGGTTTCGATACAACTGACTGCTTTTGTTCACTTATAACATTTAAATTGATTTCTTTTCATGCACTTGAGAAGTTTTTCTCGCATCACCATATAAATCATGGTGATTCCTGGTCTCAGCTGTACATACTTTTTGTGTACTTTTATTATGTATTCATTATCATACCAGTATTTAGAGGCATTTTGAAATGCATATGACCATATAAATGCGTATTAAAAGTCTGCACAAAGAGCTGCGAAGCCATTAGTGTCACTTCTGTAGATAAGTACTTGGGGATTCTTAAAAGCGGGGATTATTTGACTCACATGTTGAGCCATTAAATCCTCGTATGAAATGTAGTATGAGAGTTTTGTTGATTATGGATTAGCTTATCACAGAGTTTAGCAGCAAACTCATTTGTCCTCAATGAAAGTGGAAGAGAGCTAGTAAGTTAAGCAAATGAGAAGACCAGCTGATCCTCAGTTTTGGAAGCACACAAGAAAATGAAGAAAGAGCAGACCCCTCCAGAGGCTGAATTTCTGTCTTGTCACGAAGTTCTTCCGAGAGGTTGGTCCATGGTTTCCTTTTGAAGGGTTAAAGCCTCTAGCGCAGTTTTGGTTGCTGAGATAAAGCCTGCAAGGCTGTGAACTGCTGTAAAAACGAGGCCATCTGCAGCAATTACTTTGTTTCTATCAGGCCCTTAAAAGCACCGTGTGAGCACGTCTGCAAGGGTGGTTCCTCCAGTCTTTTATGTGTCTCCAAATAATATTGACTAGTGTAATTTTTGTGGTTTTGAGTACCAGAGGCTGGAGAAGATCTTTTCTCAGTTACCTGTTGAAGGCAACTTACAGAAAAAAAAAAAAAAAAAAAGAATTATTTTAGCTTAGTGTGCAAGATAAAGGTAAACGTGTGTTGAATTGAAAACAAGGAGTTTGTGGGCTTGTAGTGGTTTAAAACCAGCTGGGAATTAAACTCCAAACAAACCACTCCCTTTCCTCCGGTGAGAGAGGGACAGAGGCAGAGACCTTAGCTTTGAGATTGCAGTTTACTGAAAACAAACAGCACTGGAATAAGAAACTAACAGGAACAGCAACGATGTTAATAACAAAAGTACACAAAAGACAGCGTGATTACGGCACAGAAGGTACCCACCGGCTCCACTCAGTTCCACGTGGCTGTGAGACAAAGACAAGGTGTGAGATATTTCCACAGCCGGCATTCCCCTTCCCTGAGACGGGGAAGAACAATGACAGACTGTTACGATGCTCCCTGCCAGGCAGGAGTAACTTTTGATGTTTGCTAACAATTTCCTCTAGTGTGAATTAAAGTAAATCAATACTAGATGATCAGTGTTTTCACATACATACATATATATACGTATATAGATATGGTTTATTCTAGAACAGTTTGGTTGCAAAGGAAAACAGGTACGTAGCCGTTTGGGTTGTTTTATCTATGGTAACATGGCAATATAGAAGCATAAAGGTATTGCAAAGGAGAACGGGTATTTCGCTGTTTTGGTTGTAATATAGCAATGTAAAAGTATAAATGTATCACCCAAGAAAACGTGCAAGGGAAAAGAGAGAAAGGAAGAAAGAGACAAAGAATACCCAAGGGAAGAGAGAGAAAGGGAGAGAGAAGAGAGTAGAAGTTTATGGTCACCACTCAAAGGCTCTCCAGCAAACTTGGTTGTTGTTTTTGTTGGTGTCTTGGTCCGTCGCGGTGTGGTGGGGGAGAGAAGCCCACGAAATATAAAATTTGGGGGGTTTATATACTCTCAGAAGCCCTTCTGGTGCCTCCCTCGTTTGTGTGTGTAGGGGGGGGCAGCTGTTTTTGTAGTCGTAATATTTTTTGTAGTAGCTGGAGGCGCTGGTTTTTGCAAAGTCATTTTAGGCTTTAGGGTGGGGGGAACCGCTTTGGAGGCACCCCTGCTAGAAGCCAGGTGTTCTCCAGGCTAAGGGTTCCTTTTGACACAGCCTGGCTCGTAGGAGATAAGCATCACACCCCCAGAGAGTCTCTGCTGGTCTGTTTTAGATAGGCATCACACACTTAGGGAAGCATCAAACACCTGAAGTGTTGTGTTTAATGTAATGTAATGTAATGTATGTGAATTCTTACTCAGCTATTGCTGGAATTTCTTTCAGATGTCATTACTGTTTTTTTTTTGTTGACTGAACACTGTTACTCGGTTCAGAAATGCCAGAACATAAATGGCTTCTGCAGCCTTAATTGCAGATATTGTGTAGCACATCCTGTTCCATTGAATCAGCTCTCTTGTGATTGACTGCGAAGGAACCTACAGGCTCAGAGGAGAGAACATGTGGGCTGTTCAGTGAGAGTGACAGAACTCTTTTTAGCTTTAGCAAATACATTTTTTTCCCAATGATTTTGAAACAGCTCAAGCACTTTTTTGGTTTGTTTTTGTGTGGGTTTTTGTTTGTTTGTTTGTTTTTATTGAAACCAGCAAAAATTTAAAAAAAAAATGTCTGGGGCACATGTCTGCTGTAAACATGGATGGAGCTATTCAAAAGCTAATGGAACTTAAAAATGAAAATTGTTGTCTGTGTAACTATAGAAGTTTTTAGTCATCGATTTATTTTGTATTGGTGTATTTTATAATTCATCTCTGCTGTTGGAATACTTTTTGAAAGATACATAGCGTTGCTGCTGTTTCCTCCAAGCTATGAGAGGGACAACTACATAATGCAAGGAGGATGAGAAGGTAGATATTAGAAATAGTGTTCTCCCTTCTGAAATATTCATTAGCACTGCTTTCACCCAGAGTTGTCAGTGCTTGTAATTAGATTTAGCTCTATCTTAGTAATTCTATTGCCAGAGAAGGACCACAGGGATGAAATTGGAAGCAGTAAATGTGTATGCACTTTTTTTTTTAAACTGCAGTGAATACCTATTATACTCTAGATATTTATGCAGTTTTCTTCATGGGCACCTATATTGCAGTATACATCTAGAAAATAAAGGTGCATGTTTTTTCTCTCTGTGCAAAAAAAAAAAAGCAACAAAAACATCTGATTTTTTTATTCTTATAACAGATATTTTAGCCTTTCTTCCATTTACTGACAGAAGAAAAGGGTTGGTGGAAAGAGAGGTCGAAATGCTAATAAGTAACTTATAACTGAGGTAATAGCTATAGGTGAAGTTCAGAATTATTTGTGGAATCAGAAACAGAATTTACAAAAAAAAAAGGGATGAAGAAAGAATTCAAAGGATGAGGATTCAAAGATTTGACAGTAAAAAGGGACTAACAGTTTTACAGCACAGATTCTGTCAAACCTATGAGCTATGGAATTGGTTATTTGTATTGTCTTTTACCATGTATTTATACTCAGTTATGCTTTTTCAGTAGGATAATGCCACACTGGGTTGGATTTTTTTTTCCATCATGGGGGAGATTTTGTGTGTGTGTGTGCTTTTTTTTTTTTTTTCATTTTGAACCTGATTTTTTTTTTTTTATGAGGAGTTCCACTTGGAGTAGAATGGCTCCCTTGGAGAAGGAAAAAAGGCAGCTAAACCTCTCCAGATTATTTGCTCACTACTCTTTGCCGTACTAATTTTTTTTTAAAAACTCTGCTTTATTCTAACCAGCATACTAATGCTATTAGATGCCTTCTTGTGACTATCTCAGCTCAGTAATTTCATTTGAGTCTGCTCTTTAGGCTGTGTGTTTACTTTGCACCATTTTTTGCCTCCTCAATGAGAGACCTACATTCACAAAACGAAGAATGTTTTTTTTCACATGAATTACAGCTGTTATGGTATAGCACTATCTTACACCATGTTTTATGTTTCCTTCAGTAAAGGTTTATTTGTATTTCGCTGTTTTCAGGCATTGGAACTGTTGTGTTTATACTTGCATTTAAAAATACAGAGTTTATTTTACACTGCAATGCTTTACTCTCTATGTCACGCAAACACATTAAGCTGCCTGGCCGAAAGCAGCACTACCTGCTCAACTCTGAAAGCGTTGTTACAGGACTCCACTTTCTGCATAAGGACTGTCCATTCTGCACAAAGCACAAATATCTATCTTTAGCAATCAATGTGCAATGCTTTAAACTTCTGTTACGTTTTCCATCCATGCAAAACTCTCAATTACTGCCTGCTTTGATCTCTCTCATCTTAATTTTGAAAAATGTGGAAATGCTTTTTCCTTTTTAGCACCGAAAAATATTAAACTTTGGTGTTATTTTTTGTACTCATTTGCTTTCAAAGTTGACAATATTTTTAGTTTTTCCATCGTCTCTTTCATTGGACCAGTCGATCTGTAAAGTATGTACTAATTCTACTCAAAAAAAAAGAAAATGTGGATTATTTTTTTTTTGAGAATACAAATTGTATTCTTCAGTACACTCAGGTATAATTCATAGCAGAATATTATCCCCCCAAAAATCTATTCTGGCAGGAACTCAGTTCTCTAATTACTTTCACTGCAGCACTTTCCCCATGGAAATACTTATAAGCCTTAGCCAAGTCACTGTCCTGAGTACCTTCTGCCTGCCGTCAGTTCTCCCCTGAAGTTTTGCAGGCATCGCTTTTTCAGCTGGATGTAATCATCCTACTTGTTTCTTTTGAATTGGAATTGTAGGACCAGGAGCTCGGCATTTGTTACAAACCACAACTAGGTCTGTCTCTGCAAATGGAATCTGGGGACGGGGTAGAGGGAGAGGGATTAGGGTTAAGGGTTTATTGGTTATGACTGAATATACAGTGACCAAAATAGGCGGCTTCTTTTGTTTGTAAGTAGGAAAATGCCTAAGCACTGTTCAGGGCAAGACTTGAAGCAGCACCATGCCTGGGATGTGTTTGTAATTAACCAGTGATTCTTAATTTTGGATCAATTTCTGGAATTGAAATACAAGTTGAAGCCATAGGACCCCACTTCTAACTTGTTGGCTTTTAACTTGACCAGCCATGACAGAATACAGAATGTGAATAAAGACATTTTACAATTCATCTTTCTCACAGAGGAGCTGTTTACTATCAGACTTTTCATCTCATAAGGTGAAAAGGGAATGAGCCACTTGGATATACAAATGAAAGAAGGCCCCCAGCATCTTGAGTTTTATGCCTCCTTGGGCTGTTCACTCCAGTTGTGTCCTCTTTTGTTTGGCTAGCAAATAAATATTACAGCCTAGATCAAAACCCTTGATGCCTATTTATTTTATGCTTGGTGCCTTTAAGCCCTATTTTGCTCTATTAAAAGGCAATATTGCACTGTCTTCCTGTTCCGTAACCTCATTATGTTGTTGCTAAATCAACTCAATTTTACCAGTGCCAGTCTCCTGAGGCTGCTGTGAGAAAGCATTTTCTGAAGAATTCCAAGAATGAGGCCTGGGGAATAGGTTGCTTTGATGAGGTCATACAGGCTTCCAGAGATTTAATAAGTTGTTGGGTTTTGGGGGGAGAAAATAGAATGTTTTGTTGGTTTTCTAATGTTTTCTGGCAGATATGTTTACAACAGCTTTGGAGATTTTCCAGACTAGTCAGCAGCCTTCTGAAGCCTTCTAATTCCCATGTTCAATTAAGGACAAAAATATTTTGCTTTATTTGCGTGCAAGTATTATTGATCAGCCGGGCACCAAGTGCATTCTGTTAAAATTAGACTTTATTTTATGTTAGGCCAAGTATTCATGGAGATATATTTTATAAAAGGTATTGCATAAAGGTTTAGAATGTAATCCATATTGAAAAGCTGTTTCCTTTTCTTAACTGTGCTTTTAAGGGTAAGAAGACCCCCATGGCAAAAAAAACGTACTCTGCTTGTGTGAACTGTTCCTTACTTTAAAATGGTATTTCTCCCGCGTTTTTCAGTAAAGTGTATAATTTTATTAGTAAGAGTGATCATGAGATAGTCTCATGTTTTGTACCAAGTGAACAGCATTTAACATTTTAAATTTGATATGTCTTTCCTTGCTGATGCGGTACTAAAAACATCATCTTGGAATTAACTTGATTACAGGTTTTGTAGAAAAAAAAAAAGGCATTTTCCTTTCCATTTTGATGCTTTTCAAAATCTGTAAACTAAAATCTGCTTTCTTAAAAGTAGCTTCCTTGTGTAGATGATGAGAAAATGAAGTCTTAAAGCAGTTCTCAATCAGATATACAGAAAGAATTGTGGCCTATATTAGATAATCAAGAAAATTGGATGAAGCAGGAGAAGGTGAGGATGTGAAAACTGGTATTTTCAAAAATTAGCTGATTCATAATGACTCCAAAGTAGGTAATGCAGTAGGTGTTGGGTGGGATTACTAACAGTTCTTCATGTCATATGCAGTCCATGTTATATAGGGGCCTAAAAGCCTATGAGCTCCTGGGGCCAAGACATAGCCCCAGGGTAACAGGAGCCTTTTCCTAGTTTTGTGTGCATAAGGTGTAATAGGAGTGCTTAGAGATTTCACGAGATAAATGTCTTTATTTCCCCTCTAAATCCCAAAATAGATTTCTAATCATGTTTCCATATAATGCACCTTAAATATCATAGAATCATAGAATGGTTTGGGTTGAAAGGGATCTTAAAGATAAGCTCATTCCAGTCCCCCTGCTGTGGGCATGGACACCTTCCAGTAGACCAGGTTGCTCAAACCCATCCAACCGGGCCTTAGACACTACCAGAGATGGGGTTTCCACAACTTTTCTGGGCAGCTTGGGGCAGGGAGACTTATGCTGGATGATGATGTATGCTGTGAGTCACAGGGTATGTCCTGAGTCTGTGACACCTTCTAAGATGTCTCAGCTGAGTCCATTAAGCCCATTATGCCTCATCAAGAGATGAGCACCTTCAGGCTAGGTGTAAATGTTCCGGGGCTTTACCACAGCTGACTCATCTGTGTGAGGAAAAGGAAACACTACCCCACACTGTGGGGTTTGCCTGTCTCCGTATCTCGTTTGACATCCAGCTTGTGAGGTGTCGGGTGTTCACCTGGCCCGGGTGGTGCCTCTGCACGTTGTTAACAGAGCACACCAATAGCCTTCAGCACCAATAGTCCAGTCTCTTACAGGTGGTCACTACAGGTGGTCAATGTTTGAGTCAGTAATAGCTGTCTCTTTAAAGAAAGCGAAACACCGAAGGGCCAGAAAGGTGTATTTGGAGAAAAAAGGAAAGGTGGATACCAGAATTTCTGTGTGACCCAGGACACGTGTTTATCTAAACGCTGGACATTGTGAGAGACAGTATTGAAAGCTTCACTGAAACCCAGAGAGATTACATCAGCTGCTTCCCTTGATCAATTAGTTGGGTTACTTTATCGTGAAAGGAAATCAGTGTGGTAAGCAGGACTTTGCTGGCTGTGACTGATGACTGCGTCATCCTTCAGGTTTCTTCATTACCTCCCTGAATAAGCTCCATAATTTTACGAGTCACTGAAGTGAGATTGACAGCCCTGTAGTTTCCAGGGTCATCCTTTTTGCCCTTCTTGAAAATTGAGACAGCATTTCAGTCAACGGGGACCTCTCCAGATGCCCAAGAGCATTCAGAAATCATCAAGAGAGGCCTCAAAATGCCATCAGCTGGCCCTGAGTATTCTCAGATGAATCCTATCAGGCCCCATACATATATAGGGATACATCTGGAGCAGCAGGTCCTACACAAGTTCAGGATCAACTGGCAGTTGATAATTCTCACAGCCATGATCCTCCAGCTTAGGACACTGGGACCCCCTTAGTCTGCCACCAGTGTTGAAGACAGGTAAGGAAAAATTAAACATCTCTGTCTTGCTATGTCAATAAAAACATGCTTATACTTTCTAATTTTATTTCTCCCATTCTATCAGTTAATTATACAATTTCTATCAAGGTGAGAGTTTTTAAAGGAATAGACTTCACTTTAGTTGTGCAGCTGATCTTTACAGGACATAATAGACACATAGACACCATATGAGAGTAAGGCCAACCTGATGCTGTATTTAGAAGGAGAGGTTTGAGCAGCTTCTAAGTGATCCTTTAATTCTGGCAGTTGAATTTCCTGCTGCTTCTATAAAGAAATAGGACTTTGTTTCACTGGCTGGAGTGTGAGAGGTAAATTTTGGAAGTAATGTCATTTCTCATTCTCTGTAAAAGCACTGTAGTATTTAAATGAAAGGAATGTCTTAAGCATCTTTAAATCCTTACATTTTTTTGCACTATTGGTTTGCTTCCCCTGGCGTGGCTGGAAATGCCTGGGTGAAGATGATGTCTCTGGAGAACAAATAAAGTTCCAAATTAATGGGGATATCAAATGCCAACCCAAACACAAATATAAAACTTAAAAATAAGAAAAGAGTTCCTTGTGAGTTTTCTTTTCCGGTAGAGTTCTCTAGGGATGACTTTTAACCCTAATTGGTATTTTTAGCAGTGACCTGGAAGGAAAAGTGAAATCATCAGTGCACGAGAGTGTAGAGGTCCTGAGTACTTAATATCTTACAGAATTGAGTGCTGGCCAACAACAAGCATTTCAGCACAGAAGTTGGAACTTTTCCTGGGAAACAGTGTCTCAGGGATTTTTATTTTTGCAAAGGGCAGCTGTTTATAGATTAAAATAATTGTCCATGAAAGGCCTGTAGCCAAAATGGCTAATGGGACTTCTAATCTTCTGGTTTTGTGGCTGCTAGGGTGCTTGTAGAATGCTGAGTGCTGCTGTATTGTCAAGTCAGAGAAAAAAAGTTGAAATATTGATAGGGTTCCATTAAGCCTTCGTTATAATGCTGTGCTAAAGTCCTTTCTAAATAGCTTATCAGAAAAATAAATTTAAAAAAAAAAAGGTGATCTGGTATAAAAATCTGTGGACTATTTAAGTACCGTAATAGCTTTCCCTTGATCTAATGGATAAGGTACTATAAAATAAGATTAGAAATTGAAGCTTGCACAAAATGTTACATACTGCTTAAAAGACCTGTGGAGAAAAAATTCACCATCTCTAAAAACTGTTATACCAGGTTGCAATGTTTAAATCACTAATTGAATTAACTTATTTATTAATAATTTTATTAATTGAATTAATTATTTTTTTTTTCAATTCTTGGGTGGGGTGTATGTGTCTCTGTGTGTCTGTGTTTTCTTGGAGAACTTTCAGATAATCCCCTCAGTTCCTTTATCTTTCCTCAGTTGTAATTCTAGATTGAAGGTTGTTTCTCACATATATATCTTGAGAGGAAAGAAAAAAGCTACCACAAGTGTAGGCATTTACGATTAGCTTAGTTGCATATGTTCTTCTTTTCACAATTCTTAAAACTGCAAAAGGCTGAAGTGAAATGATGTTATTTAATAGAAGCAATCTATGAAGGCATGATTGATTTATGAAGGTGAGCCTTAATGTTATAAACAATGTTATTTGCGTAGTGGGATGATACTGAAAGATACCATCATGATGACTTAACTATCAGTCAGGATGTAATTATTGGCCAGCCTGGGAGTTGTACTCCTCCAAGTGGCTGAGCTAAAACTTTCAATAGGAATAATATTGAACTTGATGATCTGTGGTTGCATTTGATGGTTTTAAAGGTCTTTTGCAGCTGAATTGATTGTATGATTCTGTGTTGACCTGTGTACTTCATAATGTAGAAGGCAGTTAAATTGATCTGACAAGTACACTTAGAAAATTTGAAATCAGAAGCTTTCATGATAAACTGATAGTGTTGAAGAGAAATAGAGTTCATCCTTGTAGGCTGTATTCAGCCATGTTTAGTGGGTGTCTCATGTTTTCTTTTTCTTCTCAAGAAAAGGTTTGGTTAATTTTTCCCAGCTATAATAAGCCTTTTAAAGAGTGTTAATATAATTACAGTACTTGATGATGTGGTGGGTTTTTTTTCCCTGTAGGAATATAAAATGAAGATAGAGGTTATACAGTTTGATTCTGTGTTTTATATAAAAAAGAAAAGTATGGACGACTTACTCAAATACAGGCCTAATATGTGAAACTGAATGCCCTTTGTATGTGTCGAGGTCTTACAAATAGATTAAAAAAATCTGCTGTTACCAAAATAAGTTATTGTTATTAAGTATCTCTCAGTTAAAAGTTTTTCAGAATTTAGAGTAGAGTAATTATCCTACATTAAGGGTTTTTTTGTAGAATGCAGCTGCCAATCAGAGTGAGCTCATTCTGTAACAGTAAGTGTTTGTTACATCCACTGAGTATTGAAAACTAAATGGTCTTCCAAACTAAGCTTTCACACTGTGAAAATGTTTTCACATTTAACTTACATGTCATGGAAAATGTTGCAAGCTTTTCTTCATAATTTATGTGCTTAAAGATTCTGATTGTTTTGATGCCATTGACAGAAACATTTGAGATTTGTCAGGTTCTCAGTCTACTCAATGTGTTTTATGAACGGCATTTTATTTTAGGTGGTGATGTATGTGAAGGCAAAGGCTTTACACAGGTTTTTTTACAATTAAGAAGGTATATTTTTCAGTCACACTTATGATAACATGAGTGTAGAAACCCAGAATAAAAGGAGATAGTGTGTATGTCTCAAATACCAACAGACAAATGGTCGTGGAGCCAACCCAGGACTGTTGGTCAGAACAAGCTGTGAGAAAGAACAGGATGTAGCTGGTGAAGGGGACTATGCAGAGTTAGGATATTTCTGGCACAAATGTCCTTTTTCTAGGCCCTGGAGATAAGCACAACACAGTGCAGTAAAACTGCAAGAAGGAGGCTGACCCAAGATTGACTCAGTAGGGGAGGATTAAGACCATCAAAGACCCCTGAAGCCCTCAGATCCCTGTCCAAAAGAACGAACTCTGCATTAGAACTAATTTGCATAGAAAGCAAGAAATTTAGCTCCAAGGCGCAGAAAACTTATCTATAAAAAGATACCTCCACAAAGCCTGGGCAGTGCCCCCAGGACCCGGGACACCCCTGCTCTTGGGTCGGCACTGGAGCCAGGACTGGTGATCTATCTATTGATTTATGTACTAGCTGCTCCTTTTTCATGCTGATGTTTATGCTGGATTAAATGGGGAATAGGTACTGGGCTGTTCTTTTTGAGAGTAGCACTGGACCAGCCTCACTTCCAGCATTTGGTAGTTTTTTCACCTAAAGTTAGGAGCAAATAAAAGGCTTTTTTTTTTTTAAATTAGTACTGAAATGAGCCTCTATTTGTATTTCACAGAATGAGGCATAGAAAATTTTTTCCTTTATGTTTCTCATGGCCAAAATATGGACACCTCTGAGATCTGGCTCCATATAGAGTCTTCCTAGATTGGCATAATGTTGAGCATGCTTTAAATTTAACAATGAGAAAAGCGCTTCATATTCTAGCTCCATCTTTCCTGCCTGCTCTACCAGGAAGCTATGAGATGTAGTACAGCTGTCTGTTCTGGCTTTGAGCCATGTAGGGATTTGCCTCAATAACAGGAATCCCCAGCATCCCCTTGGAAAGAGACTTTCCAAGGCAGAAGTGATAAAATAAAATAGGCAGGATCTGATTAAACCGTAAACTTTAATGACATTTTTCGCCAATATGAGAAATTTCTATCTTCATGCTATAATCATTTCCATGCTCATGCTAACTGCCAGAGGAATATTTTGCAGGGAAAGAACCAATAAATACGGTTCTACAAACAAGTGTATTCTTTTTTTCCCTTTTGCTAATTGTATACACATCTATTATTGCATATCCAAATATGCCTGAACAAGCAAGGTCTGTGGAGTAAAGTTCTGGTTGGAAAGGTACAGTCTAGAAAACACCCCTGTGGCGAGGTGAGGAAGGAATAAAAATAATTTCGGTAACTCAATTTAGTGACCCAGTTGGTGATGTCAGCCACAAGTGTGCCAGAGCTGGGTAAGCACTCGCATGCAACAGCAAATGCCTCCAAAACTAGTATATCATAAAGCAGTATTCTGGCACAGTAGCAGAGAATGAATTAACTTGTTAAATTTAATTGTGAAGGTCATACCACTACCTAACAGCGAATCTGCTCTGAGGTTACTTTGCTGTGACTCGCATTCTTCAAGCAGAAGCAGCATGGTATTAAGCAATCCGTTTGAAATGACCCAGGAGAATACACAGAGAGAGCAAAAGGGAATAATTTTCTTTTAAATTGAGACAGTGCCTCATAAAAAAAATTATATTCTTTTTTCTCCACATATCACTTAAATTGTGGTTAAAATTGATTGACAATGTGTTATTTGCATTACTGTGAATTTCTTAGGTAATAGTGATTCATTTTGCTACACACAGTGACTCCAGTATAGATGCAAGAAATGTTCCTTTTTGGCAACATGAAATAAATATGCAGTAGGGTCCATAGTTATTGACAGCCTATCACTGCTTAAGAAATGTATTGTTAAAGCCGTCCAGAACAATTATGAAGTATATCTCTATATATTAATCTATATTACCCATTGCTGTGTCTAACTGCTGTACATTTTTGTCTAATAAACACGTCCATTTTGGAAGAACTGCGAAGGAGACTTCCTAGAAACCTCGGGAGTGGCACAGCAGACACAGTGCATGGCCTTGCTCTGCTCTGAACTCGGCACTGTCAGTGCTCCAGCCAATTGCCACTGCGAGCTCTGCCGGCACATAGCATCCATTTCACTAAGAAGCAGAGTCCTTTCTGCTTGTGCCTTTTTAAAAACCTGTGGCAACAGATGCTTACCTCTGTCTACCTTAATGTCCTACTAAATGCTTTATCTGCCTGACCAAGAACAGCGTGCTGTGCTGCCGAGGAGCTGTCCTCGGTCTACTCATGAAGTTCTCGGTGAGAGAACCGCTTAGAACAAAGCGTGTTCTGTGAGCTCGGGGGAAGTTTCTAAGTGATCGTAGTTATTATAGTTAAATGCGGGGGCTTTCCTGCTAATCAAGGGACCTGCTATGTAGACTCTGATGCTGAAGAATACTTTTAGTGCAGGTAGCTCGGTGTGCAGCTGCAGATTGAGCTCTGGGGTGGCAGGAGCCTGGCCGTGAACTGCCGACCCTTTGCATGATAAAGCTCACGGGGACCTGGGGTTCCCTCTGTTCGGGGCTGCATCCGGCTCCATCTGTTATTCTGTTGCTGCAACGTGACTGAATTATTTGAAGGATCCAGACGTCTGAGACTCTGCTGTGGGAAACCTGGTGTGGAGCCGGTAGGGAAACCTTGTCTGACTGTGAGTGTGGTGTGCGTGGGAAGTCCAGCGGGGCACCCCTCGGCTCGCTGGAGCTGCCTCGGTCCCAGCGCAGGTGGTGCGAGTGTGACTGCCAGAATGACTCTGGTTAACGCTTGCGTTGAGCTCAGATAAGAAAGAGGCTTGCAGAGTGCGACACCCTCCTTCGAGTGGCACAGATTTTCATGGGGAAAATTCCTCGGAAGGTCGTGGCACTCCAAGCAGGAGAAGTGTTCAGATTACAGTCTGAATTACATTCTGTCACAGTCAAGAGAGGTAAAACATATCGCTAAGAGACTAAGATTTGTAAGAACATGTGTGATATAAACTGTACTGTCAAGCAGAGAAATAGCGTAGTAAAACAGACTATCTACGTTACTTTGTGTCCAGCAATCACAAAAGATCTCCTGATCCTGTACAGACAGGAGACTTTAGCACACTTCCTAGCAAATCCCATGTAGCTAATTTTCCTTGGCATTGAAATCAATAGATACTTTTGTGTGTGGGTTTTTTTGTTTGGTTTTTTTTTCTTCACCTTTAATTTTTGGTAGAGGGAAATATTAATGTATTTCTAATCCTAATCTGTGTGTATATCCTTGTTCATCAAGATATCGCAGACATTTTGCAGACTGTGTTTTTTTTCTTCTGTGGTGTCTTTCCATAACATTCCCTTTGACAGGAAAGGCAGCAGTCTCTCAGAGGTCACAGTGCATTAATTCTTGATGGAATAACCTGAGGCATTTGGACAAGGGAGTGGCAAAGATTTCTGGCGTTAACTTCGGAATGTGTTCACCGGATCTGCCTGGGAAGGGAGTTAGTTTTCTTCGTAGCAGCCTGAATGGTTCTGTGTTTTGGATCTGTGACTAAAACGGTGTTGCTAACACCCCAGAGTTTTGGCTGTTGCTGAGTAGCGCTTGTGCAGCATCGTGGCCCTCTGTCTCTCCCAGCTCTGCTGTGCAGTGAGCAGGCTGGGGACACACACACAGCTGGGACAGCTGCCCCAGCGGACCAGGGGGATGGCCCATGCCACATGGAATAACGCTCAGCAATGAAATCTGAGCAGTGAGGAGGTAGTCGTTTCTCAGGGGGCATTGCTCTGCTTGCGGGAGGTAGCGAGTGTGGCTGCATCATGGTTTGTTTGGGGTTTTCCTTTTTTCCCATACTTAACTATCTTTACCTCAGGTTGCTTCTCAGCCTTGCTTCTCCCATTCACTTAGGAAAGCTACTTAATTTCTTCGTGTCTCAGAAACGCCTCTTAAGAGTTGGGCTTTTTCCAAATCGTTGTGCCAGCTGACTTGGAGTGTTGGGGTTTTTCACCACATTTATTAGTGCTTCCACAATGTTTTTTCACAAAGGTTACCCAGCAGGTTAAAGGTATTAAGAGGATTAATATGTTTCCATAATGGTGAAGGGAAAATTTTTGTAGCTTTGAAAGGAAAGCGTAAATATTGTACAGAATGGCATACCTTTGGCATCTGTATTTTAGTTTTGCTTTTTTTGTTTGTTTGTTTGTTTTTTAAAACTCTCTTCAAACCCTATAGTGGGACAAACATTTTTGTTTAGTGGGAGGGTTGCTTGTTAAGTGGTTTCATAATTAGCTGTCTTTCTTTGTTGTGGCCTAATATGGTAGAGCTTATTATTTTATTTTTCTTCTGGCTTTTTTTCAGGTATGAACACAAGCAAGAGTGAAACAGTGAAAGACCATCCGTTAAAACCTTCTAGAAGATCAATGCCATGCCTCGTCCAGAGCCAAACACATCCTCAGAGCCTGAGCAAGCATTCTTCATTCCTGCAGCCGAATCGTGTTCAGCCACAGCCTCTGAGTGCAGGGACATCGACAGCTACAGTGGATGTAGTGTCAGAACGAGGTAGGAGGTTTTTCTTTCTCAGGAGCTTGTTCCAACACCAATAAGCTCTGATTTGTTTAGTTACCTATAGTTAATTGGAGAAATGTTTTTGCACCTACAATACCTGCACATATCATAGTACCAGGTTCTTGAGTGAATCCTTATAACGTCCGAAGTGAGGCTTTAACTTATTTTTATTCTGTTTTTCTCAGTTATGATGTTATTTCCTTGTCACTGAAAACAAGACAAGAAAGTGCTCAGGTGTGCTGGGGAAGAGCATGAAGATTTCTGTAGTCTGAAAAAAAGAATTCTAGGCTTTTGGCAAAAACGATCTTTAAGTATGAACATGTAGGAACAGATGCATTCATTCATGAATAGCAGTATCAGGGAAGAGTGGTATGGAGAAAATGAGAGCGAAGGCAGAAAAATCCCTCCGAATTCTAGTTTGTGCCGGAATAAGGAACTACTTTTGTTTTAGGATTTCTGATTTAATAGATAAACATGCCTTATCAGAGAAACTAGTCCAGTTTGAGGTCTCAATCACCGTGTGTTGCCTGTTGCCAACTATTGCCATCCACTCTTGCCCAGCTGCGTGTGAACCTTTATCTGACTTTTGCTACTAGATTTTGATAAGTCTTTCCTTAATGTTGATAGACACAAGGCACTAATTATTACTTTAGAAATTTATTTTACTAAGAAAAACTTCTCTCAGGGATAGAGTGGAATTCTTCATTAAAGTGATCTTCTTGTTTTTTCTACCAATGGAAAGTGCTCTTCAAAATTTCAGTGTAAAGTTATAAAACAACTTTAAGAAGTATATCTTTTACTTACAAAATACATGGGAATGCTGATATGAATATTGCATTTATTACAGCTAAAGTGGTGGAGACTTTGGAAAACAACTTGCTTAAGTTGTCTAATACAGAATACGGTGATCCATTTTTAGGTAAGTTGTTGTCTGAACTGAAATAATGAAAATCAATGATTATTCAATTACACTTGCAGTATTTTTCAGTGTGGAAAGGCCATATGTACCCTGAACTGCCAGGGTTTTTTGTAAGAGAAGATTAGATGTGACTAAAGAAATGTGTGCTGTCATAAATTTCCTGATACTGTCTCACCTTTCAGACTAACAGTAAATAGGGACTAAAGATGGGGAAGTGTCATACATTCAGTGTGTTCTTTTCCCATAGCAGTCCTTCATAATACAATCACTTGGAAGTCTGTATCTGAAATTCCTTTGAAATTATTCAGTTATTATTTTTGTGTAGTCATGTTATTCAGTATTGTTGTGGCTGCAGTTCTGTTGTTCTTGTTTTGGGGTATTCTTGTATATTTGCTGTAGATTTATACTTATAAAAAGGGTTCCAATCTGAGGGGAGGAAAAAAAAAAGAAACAAATGCAGCCAGTAGCCGTATTTGATATTTGTACCTGAATTACTGTCATTCTGATACTGTAATTAAGTCACAGAAAGTAGGAATTATTCTTAGAATAATCCCACTCTTGAAACTGCAAATTGAATCTGTAAATACACACATGAGTAGTAACTTGCGTGTTCCAAACTCCAGTAATTTTGAAATTCTCTGGCCATCTGCTTTACCTGTACAGACACACAGATATTGCTGCACCTTGCACAGCTGCTCTGAAAGATCTTTTTGCTACAGATGATGAAGCATCGAACTAGAAATCGTATCTTCACGCAGAATGAAAGAGATATGCTTTCAAAAAGCTATTTCTGCTCACCTCTCACATGTTTTAGCATTGATTTTTTTTCTTCAAATTATATGATAGATGAGGGGCTTCTCAAGGTCTCCTGAAGAGGTATCTACTGGAAATAGCGAAATTGATACTTCCTCCAAACCAAATGTTCCAAAATCATGGCACAGACCAAAAGTTTGGCATGAAGAGTATATAAGAAAACTGTGTGTCTAAATAAGTTCCAGCAGAAGCTACTGCACTCTCCGAGTGCAATTGGTTTCATTGTGTGAGCAAGCACAGACACCAGAAGATTTTACTGTTACAATTTCCTTCAATTTTTTTTTAAATATTGGTAAATAAAAGAAAAAAATGAAAATACTTTTGTATTTGTAGGTACACGTAAATTTGTTTTACACAGGAATGTGGATGTCATACTGAACTCATTGCTGTAACAGTACAATTCCAGTGTCATCCGTTTTTTTAACACATTTGAAAGTCGCACCAATGACACTCAGATGTTTGACATTCTTTCTCTCAAAGGGAATTAAATGTTATATATATATATATGTAACTTTTTTTCAAAGTCTTCTGTCTGTGGATGCTTGCTAAAAAATTGCAGCGTATATTTATATTTCATTCTTTTTTTTCTGTGCTTTGTTTTCTCTTCTGAAAGACATGCTCAGTAATCACTTTGATTGTGCCAGCTGGATTTAAATGACATGGCTTTAACTTCAATTACTGAATTCCTGGCTTTACTGCAGACACCAATAATAGCTTGTGGATCTAGTTGGAGCTGGAAAAAATAACTGGCTAGCTCCTAGTAGCTACATACTAACTAAATACGGAGGCTCATACTAATTAAAATTTATTGTCCTCTAGAACTTTTTATATTTGAATTCTAGAAACAGAACAGAATTGCAGAGACATTAAGGTTAACTAATGAGTGAACCCAGGAACTGCTCCACTGGTGCAGGGGTGTGTGTGCACATGCAGCACATGTATGTGTTAAGAAACAGTAACTAATAAATTTTTAAAATAATGTTTTTCTTTTTCCTTTAAGGCCATTTTATACATAAAGGGAATGAACCTTATCTTTGAGTTGTTACGAATTTGTCTGCCTATGTTTTCTAAACGAAATCTGAATGTAGACAATTTTGTTGAAGGTTATTTGCATTAGAATTTAATCTCTGAACAGTTGAAAAATCTTCAGTGATGTCTGTTCAAATAACTGGAGATGGTTACTGCATGCCTTCGTGGAGCTGTGAGTGTGCTTTAGGAATCTGCTGCCTGAGTTTAAGAGAATTTAGCAGGTTTTTATGATTGAACTAAAAATGAGGTAGTCTTAAGATGAAGGTAATTACATGATTTGCGAGGATTTCAGTAATAACTCCGTTTTTCTAAGACTTTTTTCTCACTGTAACTGAGAGAAACCCTCTCTTCTAATACATGGTACAGGTGAAAAAGAGCTGTGTAGGATGCAAAGGCTCACAAAACCACAAGCAGTGGTTGTCTGATCTTTTCTCAAATTGCCCTTTGGGCTTAGCAATATCTGGACTGATATGTGTGACATGGTTGTCCTTTTTTGGGTCCCTTTCTATAGTTGGAATTACTGTCAAGGGTGTTTGACAAGTTTGACTTCTTTTTATATTCACTTTCAAACTCTGTGAGTCAGACTTAAAAAAGGCCCTTTCTTACTATAATCCAGATTAATGTATTTAAAAATCCAGTTCATCACATGCATAGCTAAGGCATCAAGGTTTTCAGGGGTTAGGCCGTATTGGAAATCCAGTTAGACTAAGAGAAAGACTTGTGAAGCTTGTTAACTTAAAAATCAAATTTTCTCATTGTAATGCAAGCAAGCATGTAAGTAGTTTTCTGCAGATCCTACCATCAGAAATGTTAGAGGTTCACCAGAGGATCTGCCTTACATTGTTAGGCTGGAATATCTCATTTCAACTAAGATGTAAAAATGAGTAATGGATGATATAGATCAATAGAAATTGATATTCAGTGTTTAGATATAATTAGGATCCACTTTTAAGTTATTTGGGAAATAAAAGCAACACTGAGTAGCAAGTAAAACAACACTAATTAATTTATTCTTTTTTTCAATTATGTGAGTTCCCCCCCCCCCAGTTTAGGTTGGTTATGAGGGATTTGTGCATAGTAACTTGTCTTTCTAAGCAGGGCACTGAATCCTTCCTATATAGGAACCTGATCATGAATGATGTAGTTAATAATTTTACTGTGACAGATACCTTGTATTCTGAATGTATTCTGAATCTAACTATGACAAATCTTATATGTAAGAAACTCTTTATTAATGTGCCATGCTGTAATATAGTGAACTGACCAATGAAGAGCTGAGCCAAAACCAACAATCCAACAAAGAATCATAATAACTGCATGATAAAGGCTTTTTTCAGTTTTCAATTACAGAAGTGTTTGTAAGTGAATTTCGGTTAAGTGATGTTATGATGTTAGACCCCAGGTCCAGGCCACATGCTTGCCCAGGTGTTTTGTTTATATTTAAGGGTCCAAAATTTAATTTTTGCAAAGCCTTTGGTTCTTAATACCTTGAGGTCGTGTAAAGAGAACACGCTACCTATGTTTCCCAAGAGATTTCTTTTAATTTAGTGAGAAAATAGGCATTTTGACAGAAGTTAAAAGTTAACATACAATCAAGACAAAGTATTTCAGCCAGGTACCCAGCACACACCAAGTCACGCAGCTTAGTAAAATACAACTCATCTCATCAGTTTTAAGTTACCCGAAAGGATAAAGCAGAAAGTAAACAGTAAAGAAAGAAGAGAGATTAAGAGAAGAAATAGTAGTAAAGAGAGAGAAGTGAGTCTCTAATGCAGTCTCACAGAGGTTAGGCTGAAATGGACAGTGTAACCTGTGCAATATGTGCAGTGTTTATTTACACTAAGAGATGGCCTGAAAGATCATAGAAGATACGACTCAAGAAAACCAGGTTCAGTTTCTGCTTCAACAGAAACCTGGTGTTTCCATTGTGACTTCTGGAATGCTTTTTTCACAGGTTTGTGGCCCTTAGGCGGTGCCTGCATAAAGAAGGGCCATCATGTCTGTTCTGACTGGTGGTGAGATGGCTTAAAAGCTGCATTAGAACAGTTTTTCCCATACCTAGATCACGAGGGAGCTGTGCAGCTCCCATATTAGAGCTGGCTCATGCCTGGAGAGCTGACAGTGTGGATGAAGAAGCTTTGTAATCTGTTCAGTGCTCCCTGAAACATAATAAGGATTAGTCTTCAGATGTAGTATTGAGGTTCCAAATATTGATGTGCTTTAGGCATTTAATCTGCCTGTACTGGTTCTGTGCACCATCCTGACTCCTCCAAACAGCAGTAATGCCTGTCTGACTCCCTTTTTAAAAAAGGAAAAATATTCTGTGCAATGGTTGCCACTCCCTGAAGGTTCATAAGAACCTGTACATTAAGAAAAGCCTGTGTTTGTCTGTCGTGATAGTTTTTCAAATCTAAGTATACAAACACAGATAGCTGAAAACCCTTCTATGTTATGTGTATAGTGTAGGATTCCAGGTGCACAGCACAATAAAATAAGAAGACCTAAATCCATCACAATGTCACTTATCCAGGTGTCTAGTGATGATGTCCTTCTCCAGGTTATTTGTTGTTTCTAGGGCTAAAATTAGGACAAAAGGGGATTATTTTCTTCACCAATAATCTCATTCTTACTAAAGCTTTGCAAAGCCTATCCTTAAATGTGTAAAGGCTCAAAGTAAAGACTCATTGTATTGAAGTTTGTGAAACAAACCATTTAGGAAATATTTATATTAATTTCTTTTTCCATAACTATGCCACATGTAAATTGAAAAACTTTTGCTATCAGAAACTACAGTTATACAAAATATACTAATGGATTGCATGTTACAGAGAAATTAGGACAAGTGCTTTTTATCCCCTTTCATAAAATTAAAATGCATTCTTGGCCCTTCAGAGAAGTATGATAGTAAGAAAGGTAGCCAAGCAGTTAAGAAGACCTAAAATTCAAGATGCAAAGTAAGGACCTAGAAATCTATTTCTGAACTAAAAGCTGTTGTATTTTTATGTAAAGGATTTCCAGAAATGACAGTGTCTCCAATGTTTTATCCTATAAGTTACCTTATAGGGAAAGTCTTATTGTCATGAGTGAAGTGTGGTAAAATTGTGTGTCAGGAAGTGTTGATAGGTTTTTGTGATGTATAAAGACTGAAGTTACTCATCATGCCTCTGTATAATAAGATAGCAAAGCAACTGCTAGGATGAAGAGATCTGTTATCTGTTTGATTAATGCTTGAAGCCTTTTTAAATTCACCTGATACCTGAGTGTGGATCCGAGGTGACATTACTTAGTTACGTGTTCAGGTGTTCTAACTGTTAAATAGATGCACCTGCTTTAAGTATGTACCTAATTCAAGAGAAGTCCTTGACATATTGGAGTGAATACTGAAATTCCCACTGACTTTATTGAAATAAGATTTGGACTCTACCTGCAGAATTAGAAGCTGTCACCTTTTTCTCTGATTTAACAACCTTATCTTTATTTAAAATTCAGCGTGGGGGGTTTTTTCTGTCTTTTTTTTTTTTTTTTTCCCAGCATTGGCAAAAGGTAATTTAATACAGAAACTTTTCTGATTCAACGTCATAATAGCATAACTTTCCTTTCTATAACAGGTCACTTGGGACTTACAAATTGTGTACATCATTTTAATATTTTTTAAACTAAAACTTATGTGACAACAATTCTGAAAGCTCTCCACCATCACATAAGTTTTAATTAACATCACTGTATAAGTCAAGTACATCAGCCAAGAGACTGTTAATTTGCTATACTAATTTAAAAATGTATTATAGTTGCTTTGTATTGTAGTTCTGCAAGCACATGGTCTTTTTCTAAAACTGATATTGAAATCTTTCCCTTTTTAGTAGATACTGTGAAAACTGGCATGAAGAGGTTGTGTAAAGGGTCATGCGCATTCTGTTTGCGGCAGCGGTAATATTTTACCTGAACAGCTGTACTGGGTTTGCGTGGCAAGTTTTAGGTAGCTGAGGGGGCTGCAGGGGTGGCTTTTCTCTGAGAAGCTGCTGCGAGAAGCTGCTGGAAGCTTCCCCTGTGTGCAGCAGAGCCAGTGCCAGCCGGCTCCAGGGCGGACCTGCCGCTGGCCATCACTGAACCCATTCAGTGACGGTGGAAGCACCTCTGGGATAACAGAGTTCAGGGAGGAAATTAAATGCGTACAGGCAACTTCAGCTGGAGCAGAAATTCCCCTGCAGCCCGTGGTGAAGACCAGAGCGAGGCAGACTGCGCTCCTGCAGCCCGTGGAGGTTGAACAGAGGTCTACTTGCAGCCCATGGAGGAGCCTGTGCTGGAGCAGAGGGGTGCCTGGGAAGTCCGTGCTGGAGCAGGCTCCTGGCAGGACCTGTGGAGAGAGGAGCAGGTTTGGTGGCAGGACTTGAGATCTGGTGCAGGACCCATGCTAGGGCAGTCTGTTCCTGAGGGGCTGCACCCCATGGAAGGAACCCACACTGAAGCAGTTCATGAAGAGGTACAGAAGGACTCAGGCTGGAGCAGTTTATAGGGGACTGTTCCCCATTGGAGGGACCTCATGCTGGAGAAGGGGAAGAGTGTGAGGAGTCCCACCTTGAGAAAGAAGGAGTAGCACAGACAGTGTGTGATGCAACCCCCATTTCCCATTCCCCTGTGCTGCTCCTGCACGAAGAGGTTGAGAACCCAGGAGTAAAGTGAAGTCCAGGAAAAAGGGGAAGGTATTTTAAGATGTATTTTTATGAGTCATTTTTCTACTCTGAACTTGTTGGTAATAAATTAAATTTATTTTCTACAAGTCTAGTCTGTTGTGACCATGGTGGTAATTGGTGATTAATCTCTCCCTGTCCTTGTCTTGACCTGGGAGCCATTTGTTTTATTTTTCTCTTTCCAGTTCTGCTGAGGAGCAGAGTGACAGAGTGTCTTTGGCGGGCACCTGGCATCCAGACAGGGTCAACCCACCACAGCAGACCTGAAAAAAATAATTCTGCAAAGTGCTCAAAATTAAAAGAAGAGAGTGGTTAGGAATGAAGGCAAATGTCCTTTTCATATCCTTGGTGGTTTGAGGACATGGGCACGAACATACGTGAGTCCCATCCTCCATTTGCAGTCCTCCCACTGCAGCAGACTTTTTGTTTTACCCCAGCCATGCTTTCCCTCCTCCCCTTTTCCTTTTTTTCTTTACATCTTTTGTGGTTTTACACAGTCTCAGAATTTTTCAGGAATTTTTCAAGATCTTCTGTTTACTTTGGTGTTAATGTAGGGGAGCTCTATTTATCCAGGAGTCACCCCAACAGGTCAGATTTTTTTTTTATTTTTGTTTTTTTGGTCCTTCAGTAGAGGAGAAATGGAGAAGTGCTTTGTAAACAATGATTACACTCTTTGCTGACTTTTGCATGTTTTTACATTGACTAAAGGTTTTTTACTGTACTGAGTTAATACCTATAGAGTAGATTTAATTAGAAGTTAAATACAGCACATCTGCTCAGCTGATATATTTCAGCATCTAAACATTGATCACTGGACATTTTGATAGAGTAGTATTTTAGTGATTAGACCTACACAGCTGAGAATTGTGTCAACTTTTTTTAGCTCTCTGAAGAGGAAAATTAGTTTAAAAAAAAATCCAAATAAAAATGTTTCATAAAACATTGCAAGGACTTAGTATATATGAATGGGATGCTCCCAGCTCATGTCTCTCAGCTGTGCCCAGCAAAGCACAGACGGGATGGCATTTATTAATAGCAGCAAAGAGAACACAGAATCATAGAATGATGAGGGTTGGAAGGGACCTTAAACAGTTTCAACTCCCCAGCCGTGGGCAGGAACACCAGGTTGCTCAGAGCCCCATCCATCCTGACTTTGAACACCTCCAGGGATGGGGAGTCCACAAGCTCGCTGGGCTTGGGGAGGAGGGTAACAGCTGATGTCTGTTGAGGATTCATCTTTCTGTCGATTGGGGTAAAAAGCCTGAGCTTCTAGAGCAATATTAACTGGATTTTTTTTTTTTTTTTTTTTTTATCTCCTGTGGCTTCTTGCCTACCCCCAGCCCCTCCAAATCAAGCAGACTAGTTGTGATGGTTGGCATTACAGCCTGTCCAAGAAGTTCCAGAACAGAGAACACTGGCAGCTGATCTCAACAGTAACGAGCAAATGGGTTGTCACAGGGCAGGGACGTGGTGGAAAATAAAAGTGCAGTAAACAGTAGCTTTCCCACAGTGCTGAGGGAGAGAACTTCAGGCAGCCAAGCTTTTCTCGTGACATCTTACAGAGCTGCAGCCAAATAAAGATCCATGTTTGAGTTTAAAGATGGATACTTATAGTGCAAGTCAAATAGAAAGACTTTCAGTCCATATTATTACTTTTGGGGGAAGTTACATCCTTGGGCAGTACAACTCCTGACACAACATTCAGGGAGGCTACCTTGGTTTGGACTGTGGCAATCCCAAATGGCAGATAAAATACGTAATAGAGACTGGGGAGGAATGGATGACAGAAAATAGTGTTACTTTATAGACAAACATTATATAAGAATGTCATAAAGCTTAGAAACTGTAGTTATTGAAGAAACTCTCAAGGAGTTAAATCACTGTGCTTTGTATTATGCAAGTTTATCTTTAAAGGAATGTAATTTTGGTTTAGTGGGTGGGAAAATTACAGGAGAGAGACTTTCTTTTTTAATGAAAGTAGTGGATACCTTATTACAGTAAAAGCAGCTGGTCATAAAAAAATAGAAAAACATGGTCAATACTATTAGTAGCAAAGTTTAATTTCTGTTATCTTCTCTCAAGTTCTTTTTCTAAAATCAGCATATTTCATTCTCTGTTCTTTAAAAACATTAAAAATAATCAAAAGAAATTTGCAGGAAGTTCAGCTTAATGAAATGTGCCTCCCAAAACACAAACATGCATTGTGATTGTTCTTTGTAACCTGTTTGGGTATAAAAATATGATGCATTCCATTAAACTCTTTCCTTGAGTAGGATTATTTACCTTGAAGATTTTCTTTTGGTATGTGCTGCAGAAGAGGTATATGGGACTACTAGCCTGTTCAAAGTGTCTGCAAGGCATATTTTTGTGTTTTGTTGGCAGTAGTGTCCAAAACTACCCGAATGTTAAGAAAAATGCACACTGTGGAATATACTTTTGAAATAATGGATTGTATGATATGTCTCAGTCTGACATTTTTTAGACAAGTGTAACAAATACTTGTTCAAGTGCAATGTTTAAAGGCTATGTATTCCTCCCCTTTTTACCATATTAATATCATTATATACTGGGAGAGTGCTTTACACGCATAAAGTAAGTTATCAACTGCTGAGAAATACAGTAACAAGTATCTTTAAGTTTTATATAAGAAATGATCCTTTTTTTACAGAAGAGATATGCTGCAATTTAAAATATGTGTGCTTGAAAACATAAAAATGTTTAGCAGGTAAAGTGTGTTGAGCACTGAAGGAAAATCTATTTCATAACTTCAAAATGCTTAAATGAAGCACTGGGTACTTTTGCAAAGGCTGGTTTTTTTCTTTTTAGTATTAGGTGTACTCATAAGGCATACTCCTCTAAAACTTCCCCCATAAAAATAGACTTCTTAATGTAAGTATAGTCTTCCTTTCTGCTTAAATGACCTCGTTATGATTTCATAGGCCTGTCTCTTCATTTTACTGTCTTCTATTACAAGCTCTTGATCTGTGGTAAAACTAAGAGTTCATCACCCCTGGGCATGAGTCAAATCTGCAAAGTTGCTTAAGTATCCTCTTCCCTACCTTGTATACCTACTACCTAAAGCCTTCCTTTTACTACATTCATTTTTGTTGACCAGAGAGTAATCTGTATATTAAGTTAAAACATTGTTTAAAAAAAAAAAAAAAAATCCCTAACTTAGACACTTCAATGATTAAAATTCGCTATTTTGCACATTAAAAAATCCCGTCACAGACTTACCGAGGTTAGTGTCAATATCAGAAATTACCAGGGAAACATTTTGTGTAATCTTTATGTGGTAGCTTAGCTGCAGAAAAAGCAGTGCTTGGAAATGTTCTAGTTTTTAATATTCCATCTCAGAAATGTGAAATGTTTAGGGTATTTGAGATAATTGTGTTTGTTCTTTTTTTATTTCTGTAGTACTTACTGTGGAAGATTTAACTGAACAACTTCATGAAAAGTACTTTGTTGTTGCAGATGAGATGATGTGAATATAAAATTCAGAAATCAAAGACTTGGCTTCTCTTTAGGGTTTAGAATTACTGGGCTAAATGCTTTTTCTATTCCACCTGACTTTTCCCATGTTGATGTGAAAGCTGAGATGAGAACTTGGCTCAGAATTTGTGGGTAACTTTTTTTGTCTGAATATGTTTCTATTTCCAATTTTTTCCGGTTGTGTGGGAATAATTATTCCATCTTTAAAATATTTCTTCAAGTCTAACCGTTTTCCAGCATTCATTAAAACTTTACATGGTCCTACACTGTATAGACATTACTCTTCATTTTACTCCTGCTGGGTATACAGGGTAGGGATTGTTGTGATTCACTGATGGACAATACGGGTAAGCTTTGAGGAAGGTCCTCAGTTTCCTGCAGCTCTCATAGGGTACTCAACTAAGTTGTCATAAAAGCTTCTGTTGAGCAATTGAAACTAAATCCAGTGAAAAGGAAAATGATGTCCTACCTTCTACCACCATCAGGCGCCCCTCCTAAAATGTGCTCTGAAGTGCTCATTGCAGTGCCTTAACATGCAAATTTTCAAACGCTGTATCTGCACGTGTGGGGGGGAATTGGGCATTTCGATTGCTTGCTGAAACTGATAACATGACACGTTACTCCGGTCTCCACAATGTACCTGCCTATTTGGTGAAACGTTTTGAGTCTCAACAATTGTGAGTCAAGTGTTTGAATATTCATATCACTTAGTGGGTTTTTTTTAAACTGCTGTAAAGCCATACTGAAACACCCTTTCTCTAAGCTGTCTGCTAAAAATAGAAGTCACTTCTACTTTAAGATAAAGATGATAACATATCAAGTAAAAAACTTTTGCAGGAAGGGGTAGAATATGTTACTGAGAAGTGTATACATAAAATAAATATTCAACTGTGGCTGTAGTAATGCTATTCATTTCTAGCCAATTTGTCTAAAATGAGCCCATTGTTTTCTTTTTTTTTTCCTTCAGATGTAGGGAAGGACAAAGATACTTACACAGATGATTCAGAACATGGGAATTATGATGCTCGTACAGATCAGTCACTGCTTATTCAAAACAAGCTTACCAGGCAGAAAACAGAACCTCGGTCTAAATCGTCTTTAAAGGTAAGGGACACAAAAACTTCATTAAATTATATCAACTATCAGAATGCTTAAATATTTTTAAAATGCATTTTTTGAAGGATTAGATAAACTGGAGCTTAAATATCAGGCATCTATTGGGAAGAAATTTAGGTGGCTCTCATATTATAATTTGTCTGACAGAATCAATTAATGGAACTCTCTGTACCAAAATCAACCAAAATGATGTAATATCAAGCATTCTAATGATTTTTGTTGACTTATCTAAGAGGTAGTAGCCTTCTTTCAGTAAATTCATATTGCACAGGATTTAGGATATAAGATTCCAAGCATGGAGTGAAATTTGTGTTATCTGGGAGGCCTCAGGAAATTCTGAGAGTTTAGAAGAACTATGTTCATGTAGCAAATGGTCAGTCGAGAGTGATCTGAAGTACAAGATTCTCCTTCCACGCAGTATCAAAATGATATCAAGACACACTGAAACTGGCATGTTATCTTGCTTAGTAATTACCTAAACCTACTGTTCATCACAATGCATTTTCTCCAGCAATTCACCTACTATAATGCCAAAGAATTATGATTTTTTTTCTATTCAAAACATGTATTTTCTTTTAGTCTCCCTCTGGACTGGGAGACCCTTAATTCTTCTTTCCATTAAGCATTAATTGCTTGTAAGTGTATGAAAAATGACCAGCCTCAAGAAGTTCTGAATAATTTTCTTCTTTGTGCAGTGGAAATAGTGTATTCTGCAGCACAGCGTTTCTTTACTGGTGATTCCCTGATTTTTTGGTATATGCCTGTAGGCATGAATAATCCTGTGTTACAAATCTAGAAATCCTTAAATTGCTGTAAGGTTCTGTGCTGTACATACAGTATACTCCTCAGGAGACCGTGTTATGATCCGGTTATTAAAATTATTAGAAAGGCTTTTACCCGAATTAAGGTGCAAACAAGACCAGATGCCAAAGTCAATAGTATGGGTTTTATTTAAAGGTAAATGTGAGACAGAGAAAGAGAGATAGAAGGAAATAGGAAAAAGGTTGGGGGGGAGAAAGAGAGTAACAGAGAGAGATTAAATACAAAATGTATCACCACTCCTTGTAACCCGGCGGCGTCCCATCAGTCCGGCCCTACTGGTCTTCTTGGTGGTGAGTGTCTCACAAAACACAGAGTCCAGTGGATTAATGTAAGTTCAGGAGATGCTCAGGCACCTCCCCTGGGGGTGGGGGGAAGCTCTGCAGTCTCTTGCACAGGCTCTGGATTTGTTGCCTCACCTGGATGACATGCAGTCCTTTGGTGGTAGGAGGCCTCAGGAATGAGGGGGGAGGGTGCTTTGGGGGTCTTTGGTTTATGACCCTTCTCAGCTGCCTCTCGTGTGAATGTCCTGTGTGTACTGGTCTTCCCACAGTGGAGGGGGAGGGCTTTACTCCTTTGGTTTGGTTGGGGAGATTTCACCATCACACACCCAAAACCCGTCTCCTCCACTACCCCCTCAGTCCAGCTAGAGCTGATTCTTCTTTGTTTACTTCTCCTCAGACTTGAGATGATTAGACAATAGTCTTATCTCAAGTCCCCAGTCACAGTCCAAATTCCAGTCAGGTTTTGCAGACAGGCAGTTGCTTCCTCACAGTTGGACAAAAAGTCTTTCAATGATTTTGACAATGTTTAAGACACTGCCGACGTTTCTGTCCATCACAGACCATTACAGAGTTTTCTCGTCAGTTGTGCCTTTGGCACTTTGTGATTTAAGCATTGAATGCATGCTTCATGAGAGTCGTGTAACTGTTCTAATGTCACACTCATCATCCTTACTGCAGCGTTTGGAAAACAGGTAGCAGGTTGATGTGATCTCTGAAACTTCATTTCATAGAATGGTTTTAGAAAAAACTTTAATAATAATAGCTGTCTAATAATTTTTAAATGGGTTCACAGGTAACTGTATTTACAGATTGTAAATTTGTGACATGAAAATGAATCTTCAGGAATGATGTATATGACATACATCTCATATATATAACCCTTCTTGGATTACATTTTGATCTAAACCATTGCAATGAGAACTTTTTGTGTTCATGGTTTCTTTATCTGTGTCTGCAAGGCTAGCTGAATTATAACGAATTACAGTGGAAATTCTTGTTTGATTTTGTTGATTAGGTAGACAAAGCCTTTTATGTTAAATGTGGCCTAAAGGACAGAAAAGTAGTGGAGAGTCTGTAGAATTTAGATTGTGTTACACAGCACTCAAGAGTTTTAACAATAGGTAAGGCCACTACCAAAACAATTTAGTGACAGGTACTGTTTGTCTAGTAACAGGGATTTCACTATCATAAAGCGAAATACCTTTTTTTAATTTTCATATAAATTATAAAATGACCACTAGCTTGAGTTTTTTTCCAGGCCCTGCATCCAGGATAGTTAGAAAGTTTATAGTCAGCCAGTAAGCTAACTTTCTTTCAAAGTTTAAAGAGGAGTCCTGGTTTTGTATTAAGCGTAAACAAAAATGCACTTTTTATTTCTCAGTCTTCGTACGTCCTGACCTATTGAACGAAGCGGTTGAGTGTTTAAAATCAGCGTTCTCAAGCCACATCTGGCTTTTAGCCTTCACGACTCCTTTTATCGCAGCAACTGCTCTGGAAACTTCCTTCTGCATTTATACTGTTTTTTGCAAATGAGGTGTCTGGGTTTAACTCCAGCTGGGTTAAACCCAAAATTCAAAATATAGCCCTGTACCAGCTACTGTGAAGAAATTAACTCTATCCCAGCTGAAACCAGCACATGAGACGAAAGAGGATTCTTCTTCCATTTACTGTTTGCCTGCTTCCACAGGAAAAGGGCAGGGGGAAATTTAGGTTAGTCTGATATTAGAAAAGAGCACCACTGTTTTGCCTTTGGATTATTGTAGAAGCCTTTGTGGCAATTAGTGGAAAATGTCTGAGGGAAACTTCTTCCCAGAATGAATAGAAGATGAGCAACAGAAGCTTTCTAATTCTTTTTGAGACTGCTGAAAGTACAAAAGACTGCAGTGCAGCTTTACAACTGGTAAGAACTCTCACATAGTTGAAAAATAAACTGATCTGTCACAGTAAAAAGTCTCCTCAGTCTGACCGGAGAATGAAGATAAGAAACACTGCATTGGTGAGGAATACAAGGATAAAAGCATATTCTTCATCTCTTCTTTTTTATGTTTCTAATTTTGGCTTGCTTTGAAAGGGTTGTTTTTATACCTGAGAGACTCAGGGGAAAATTGCTAAAGAGAGTTATTTGTAATTAATTCTTGGTGCTATTATTTTTTTTCAATGATGAGCTGCTTGAATACTTCAGCAATAATGAACTTGCCTTGCTGATACAGTAAAAGCCAATACACTTTTTTTTTTAAGGAATTTTTTAGTGTTTCAGGTTACATACAGCATGCCTCATCTTTCATAAATCTGGTTTATATTACTACATTTTAAAGCTTTAAAACCATCAAGTTTGATATAGCATGCGGATGCCAAGGGAGTCATCTAGTTTTTCATTTCCTTGATTATGATTTATAACTGGTAATCTCCTTCAGTGTAGGTTAGTATCATTTCAGCATCCTCAGATTTCATACTGAAAAATTGTGAGTTGCTCAGACACATGAAAAAGCTGTTATCATTATCTATCTCTGCCAGCTTTTCATCACCAGCCGCTCTTGAAATTGCGCAGAAAGTACCACGTTCATGTGTGTGATTCTGCCAAGGAGTCTCATGTAGAAGAGCGAGGACAGCAAAGTATGAAATGAGTAGTATCTGCTATTGCAAGGTGTCTTGGTTTAATGGCAGTATGTTCAGGGGTTGGGACCTCTAATGAAGTAAAACCCTCCTTCTTCTTCGTTTCTTTCTCTCCCCTAAATATTGACAAATTTTGAAGTTACAGGGGGTCTGAATGAAGGAGAAAAAAGATAACTTTATTTAAAAAATGAGAACAAAGTAGAACAAAACAAAACCAAATAACAGCAGAAAAAGTGTTACCTAGCCACCCCCCTCTGCCTTGGTTTAAACGAGAAAAAAACCTGTCCAGAGAAGTGGTGAGATCAGCAGCAGTGAATTCTTTTCTTTACCTGTTGTGGTTACGTGTGTAGTAGAGAATTACGCTTCCCTTTTCTTTCATTCACTGCATCACTGTTACTGTCTTTGGTGAATTTTTTGATGAATTGTTTTCTTATCTGGCAAGACAAAGAGAGGATTTTTAGAACAAAATTCACGTATTATCACGGTGGGTTCAGGAACTATGAAGGAATAGCTTACCTTGTTGCCTTTTCTGGTATCCACTGCTATTGACTATTAATATTGCCTGTCCAGAGTAGCTTTGTGCTGTATGGGATCTGAAAAGATTTCTCTTTCCCTCTTTGGAAGCGTTCCATAACTTCTAAGGAACTTAAAATAAGATCTTAAATAAGCAATTGGGCAAAAGATATGGAGAATTGTATCTGGTGAGCTGGACATATTACTGAAAAGTCATTATAATTTAAGGAAAATTCATTTTGTTCAGTGTGATTATTAGAGTGGTTTTAAAGTATAGATCTACCTGTGAAAATCTGAAATGCATTCTTTGGGTATTTTATTGTATTCTTTGCGATTTTGAATGTATCTGTTCCTCCCTCTCCTGCAAATAAGTACTCAACTTACAGAATTTCATGGTAGTTTTGGAAAAAAAAATTAAATGGAATATTTGCAGTATGAAAATGTTCTTCAACCTAATTTTTATTTTCTGCACTTTGACAGGAATTATTTTCTGCTTTCATTTTTTCCTGTGTAAGTCCATGAGTTCTGGTGCGATGCAGGTTTGCAGTCTGTGTTATTATCACTGCTTTATTATCACATTAATTTACTCATGCTCCTGTTTTGGGTGGAAGTCAAACCATGTGTGCTGGAAGAGAAGGTTTGGCAATGAAAATGTTTTGGTGTATAATTAAGACCAGTATATTGTCAGCTGACAATAGTGTGTGAAAAGGAGAACAGTAAAGAAAGCCTGATAGGGAGTAGTCCACAAATGCAATCTAATAAAACAGAAGTAAATAAAGCTTAAAAGGAATGATAACAGATAAAATCATTATCCTAGAATAGAATGACATGGCAAAGTGCAGTGAAGGTTAACGTCATGTTTATGTTTCTGATGTCATGGCTCTCATCTCCTGTGAGGTTTTGTTTAAAAAGAAGAAAGAAAAAAGCTCAGAAAATATTTCAGGAAATTTGGGGAAAGCAGTAAGTAATTTTATCATAAAGATGAAAGTTTTAAAAAATGAACACGTAAAGAAAAATTGTCAGTGGTTAAGTCAGGATGCTTCTTAAGACCTCCCTGTTAGACTTGAAGAGCTAATAGCGGAGGTTAAATATTAAAAATAGGCAGCCTCCTGCTGCCTCCAAACATCCTCCATCGCTGCTCCCTCATATGGTAATGTTGAACAGACTTCCTTTCAAAATTTTGCATATCACATAAGCCCGCTGCTTTCCCGAAGCCAAATGTATTTTTCATAATATATACAAATGTATTTTTTTCATGCTTACTCTATAAGTACTGAATAGAAGCAAAAAGGAAAAAGATGTCCCCCGTGAAGAAGGAAAAATGATTGCTAATTCTTTAGTTTGCTTCTGAAAAGTAAAACTGCAGTTTCCTTAGGAAGGTCAGATATTTCTGGAAGTCTTCTTCTCCATTCAGAAAGAAGCTATGCTGCACAGTGCAGTGTAGTTGTACAGAAATACAGTAGCGTGGGTAATTATGGCAGCCTGTCTTCTTGTCTTTGATGTCCAAGAGAGTTTGGATATCTTTGCATATGAAAATATGTCCCCAATTTGCTTTCCTAGGTTATTATACGGTTGTTTGCACGAGGAAAAACCCGGACCCAATATGCAATTAAAATCATCAATCTGGTTTTGGAATAAAGTAATTGAAAGGATGATTCCAATAAATCTGTTTCTGGTTTACCCATGCCTTCAAACACGAAACAGTGAGTGCCAACTTAGTTGTGTGCTTAGAAAATTTCTCCTAAAACACCCCTTAGATTATTCTCAGTCAAGAGTATGGTTTTAAAAGTAAAAAATGCATGTATTACCATTTTTAAATATTTCACAGCTAATTCCATGCAAATTAAGAATTCTATAAACTTGTTTATGTCCTGGCTTTAGTTTTTAAACATTCTGAAACAAAGATAGCATTAATTAGGTAACCCACTTTTGTTCATGGAAATAAGCCCACTGTAGTTAGCATCATAAATGTATTTATTTCCAGAAAATACTTAAAGATATGAGTTGAGTCAAGCACTGAATGTAGACACTAACCACTGAAACATCCTTTGGTGTGAATATGGCTGAAGATGTTAATGCCAAGTTCAGGGTAACAGTATTAGGGAGAATTAGTAATCAAAATAAATGAGGTGGTTTTCATGAATCAGCCAGTAATCAATCTACTTAATAGCATCTTATGAAGAACGATAAGTTATATTGGAAGAAAGTTTTCCTTTATGAGAGAGAACCATTCTACTCAGAGTTAGAACAGAAAAGCTATTCCTGTAGATTTTTCAGTTTTAGGTAGTAGCCGTGCTGAAAAAGTTCACAGATCAGACATCAGCTCTGTCAAAATTCCAACCCTAGATCTTCGAGTTGTTTCCATGGCTACTTCTGCTTATACATGATTTAATAGCCCTGAATTAATCTATTCTTTTCTCTGAAACATCTCTTAAAACCCAAGACATAAAGAGATACAGAAAACTGCTTTTCCTTGCTGCACCTCTGATATTGTGTGTTTTTGCATTGTGTTTTTCTCTCCTTCTTATTTCTCTGTTCCAAGCTGATTTCCCCTGCAAGTCTACAAAATGACAGTGTACGTGTGTGCGTACATATTTGTGTGTGTGCCAGTTTATGTAACTGTGTATCTCTGATGCTCCATACTGTCCTGTTTGGGCTCTAAAACTGCAGGGCAACATGCAAACACCACTTTATGGTGACGTTTACAAATGTTGCAGATGTCAGCAGTAGGTCAGTTTTGTTGTTGTTTCCATGAGGAAGAAAATACGTTTCAAAGACTGTTTACTTGTCTTTCTTCCTCTACTGTTTTCGGGTTCTGCAATTTTTCCCTATGTATTTGTCTCTAAAAAATGCTGCTGGTGAGGCGGTGCTTTTATGGAGTGGTGATACTGAGACTCAGTGCTTGGATTCAGTACTTCCATTTCCAGTGGTAGCACCATTTTTTCTGCTGGTGGATTCTTCCCTTCTCAGAGTTTCCATGGCAAAAAAACCCCCAAGACATTTGAGTAAGCGTCTCTTTAGTATGTTACTTCGTTATTAGTAAAGGTTTAGTAAAATTATTTTTCTCTAGCACATTTAGTGTCTGAATTCACAAGCTGTCATAGGGAGGAAATGAATTCTGTTCTGATGTTCACATCATCACCATGAAATAAGATTTTTGGGGAGAGAAATTTAGCAAGTTTGGGGAAAGAAGAATCCTGAGGCCCAGCTGTGTTTACCCATCTTTTAGATCCCAGGCACTAGCCTGTTGGTATATTTACTTCCCTTACGTAATTTTACAAATCTAAATCCAAATTATACCACCCACATGGAGGAAAGTTGAACTTCATCCTTTCTGCTGTGGAGGCAAAATAAATACATTGTGCTGTGGGAGTTTAATTCTTGTGTACTGTGTCAGTCGTCACTTATGTAAATGAATGCTCCTCTTGCTGGTTATGACTGAGAATTGGTGTTTTCTACATATTCATATAAAATGTGAAACCTTGATATATTCTTTTTGCTAAGTGAACAACAGTCCTTGAAGCCAGAAGTTGAAACACGGGCTGTTCACTGCCTGAGCTACACCCCATTGTAAAAATTGTTTCCTTATGTCTGGGTACACTAGGTCAGAACAACCTGCTCTGAGCTAAGTCCGGTGACAGGTGATGTGAAAATAAATCGTTGTCAGCCTCTGTGTTAATGTGCACATGTGTATAAAACAGGTGGAAATCGTGCTCATTTTTGTTGTCATCTGTTGCAAGTTTCAGGAAACTATAAAGCAAATAATAAAATTATTAAAGGTCTTGTTCCCAACTTTTTGTTTAGCGTTTATATATGAAATAATGGTAATGAAAATCTGGCAATGTGAAATGAACAAGTTAGACCGTTTTGTTCATGTCAGATGTGATTTACTGGCTGTTGATAGTTAGTTAGAATAAATTAATTTATTAAAGTAAACTCGTGTATAAACTAATAATGCAACATTTCCTAGGGTAAACGAATACTTGAAGTAAATGAATAAATGAGCTACTTTGAATTTTTTTTTCCTGAGTAAAAATACTTTTGCTACTATTCCAACCGGAGTCAAAAATTACATGCATTTAGGTCGAAGTAAAGAATGACAGATTGGAATCTCAGCTGTCTGTACTATTTCATAGTATAAACCAATGACAACATAGTTTAAGGTTCCTCAAATGGCTATTAAATTAGTCCCCTAGAATAATTGCAATACGACCTGCTAAGGGTTGGTAAGTGGTCAGGTAAGTTGCAAGCTTAAAATGACAAAGTGGAAATACGCTTAGGGAGTCTCTTTGTATTGTGAAGGTGAATGGTGTAAGAGGGTAACTTCTTACTTTAACTTCAGTGCTGTAAAGTGTGGTTGAATATTAAAATCTGACTCTAGTCTACGAAACAGTCAATATTTTGTATTAGTGTGGTAAAATGATATTGTCCCACTGCAGTACATAGCATATGCATGGTAGCATATTAATGTATTTTAACATCTTGATTGATATTTTATGTTAATAGTCATGTCTGACTAGCTAACTGAGAAGTTTAGTAAGCAAGTCTGTTATAAAAGGACTGTACGTGTTTGGGCAGAGAAGAATAGTTATTGCTTTAAAAATGATGCTTTTTCATTTGTATAATATGTCAAATAGTTCCATTAATTGTATGAGAGTAATGATAAGGTTCTACATAGCTTAAGAAATGATACATATTTCTTTGTAGAATTATAGCCATGAAGCATCAAATAAAGCCAATTTGACCTGAATTCAAAACAAAGAAATGCAAGTGGTTCTCCCAGAAATGAACCGTGGAAATCCTTTTGGAAGGCCTTTTGGGTTTTGAAAGGTTATGTGGGTTTGGGGGCAGCTGGACAAGGTTATAGGAAGTTACTGAATACATAGGAAAAGCTGAGCTGACATTGGCTGAACACTGGGAAGGTGGCAGAAGGAAATACCACCCATTTCCTGGTACGTGCTCTCTCCTGGGCAGGTTTGTTGCTGTAGCTTTGGTGTGTAAACAAGTTAGAGAGAACCTTTCATAGCAGTGTGAAAGTGCTTGACATTCAGCTGTTCCACAGCTTAAGCTGCGAATACTTGGTCAAATGAATGGGAATTTGCTTAAATTTTATAAAAAAAGTAAATGCCTAGAGAGATTTTTGTCAGCCTTTAAGCCTTTGCTGTTAGGTTAGACCTGTTGGGAGCTATCAGTGGTGGAATGAATGTGAAATGAATGGTTGCAACATGTACATTGTACCTACATGTGGTTCTAGTTAACCTCTGAGTTTACCTAGGTAGTGCATATTGTTCATTATTTTAAACTTTTCACCAGTATAAGGTGGAAAACAAAGAAAACATGGCGGGTATATCACGATACAGTCATTTACTGTTTCATAACATACCGTTAGTGTTACATAAATCTGAAATTTGCTCCTGTTTTCAGAATGGTTCCAGCTCACTCTTCTAGAATATTTGTTTCTACCTATAGGGCGAAAAAATCGGAAAAGTTTAATTTACAGAGCAGAACACTAGAGTGAGATAAATGAAGTTGACATAGTGACAATTTCTGTGAGTTGTTTTATTTAAATTAATTGGGAAGAGAGAGAGCCAGTAAACCAGCTGTTCCCTCTTTGTAAAAAGGGCATTGCTCATTAATTGGAATCTGAACAAAAGTTTATTTAAAAATCCCTCCGTGTTGACTAAATCCAAGGAAATTTGTCTTGTACATTTGAATAGATTGTTTTATAACTTGGCTAAATATTTGCATTGTTTGTCCGCTTTTTTTTTTTTGCTTGAGCCAAAACTCCTTTTTTCTAGGTTAAACTGATCAATATATTTTGCCTTGTGTAAAGCGTAAACTTCAGTTGAATGATAATGTTGGTATTTTGAATTAACAAGGTTAAGTTAAATTGTTGAATTTACCATCTGAACTATATTGCAGTACTCTAAAAGGAGTTTTTTATATCGAATAAGTTTTCACATGTGTGTAAAAAAGCCAATCAGGTGGATACCATTTCAGAAAATCTAGAGGACGAAGAAGGTGGAGAGGATGAAGAGGATTAGAGAACGTTGGTTAGTCCTTTTATATGTAGTTTTCAGGTAAAACAGGAAACCTTAGCATAGAGGACAGTAAGTGCTTTGCACAAAATGTTTCTTCCCATGCTTTTCTTCTTTTCTGATCCTTTTCTGTCAGGGGAAGAAGGTGAAGGAATGAATCAGAGGTTTACTGGTCCAAGCCAGCAGATAAATAATAAACAAGCTGTGCCTGAATGCCCCCTGTACTAACAGCTGATTCATTGTGCTAGGTATAGATAATGGCCAATATACCCCGACTCATATGTTTAACTGAAATTTCTGCTCCTCGTTCTTCTTACACATTATGGAATTCCTTCAGATCAACTGAAAAAAAAAAACCACAACTAAATCACCAGATAAATTCTCTTACTGGCACAGGTATTTCTGCTGTTATATGTGGGCAACATTGCTTGAGAATTGCACTAAAGTGAAACTAATGGTGCCAGTAGCATTCAAGTGAATCAGTCCTGAAATCAATGTGGTATAGGTCAGGTTCACTGCATGAATGTGCTGAGTGGCTTCACTATTGCACTTCTCAACCCGTGGGGGTAGTAAAGTGGTCTGAGAGAAACAGATGGAAAATTTCTTTCTACTATAATGACTGATCATTGTTTCTTGGACATTGCCCCCAGATAATTCTGTTTGGTGCTGATGAATCTGAGGTCATATTTGGATACTGTCATTAACCTGAGAAATAAAATGTTTCTCTAAGGCTGAAGAAAAGCATCTGTTTCAGAAATGAGGGAAGAAAGGCTAGAAATAATAATCCAAAGAAAGGTAGAAGCGACTTACAAAAAGATAGATGTGATTTCCAGAATGTCTGTACAGAAATTGAATGGGCAGAAAATATGTAATAGAAGTTCCAGATCTCCCCTTTGGGGGGAATTCAGGCCAGGCTCTTCTTATTTGATTTTGCCTGCTTCATGAACCATAGTAAAAGCAGCTCTGATCTAATTTTTTAAAAATGCTTGTGCAGGTATCTTTCTTTGTTGAAGAGTAGATTCATTGCTTTTGTCTTGAACCTGAAAAAAAGCTTGGGTTTTAAAAACTTCTGTATTCAAATTCGTGGGTTTGAACCTTTAGTCTACTAGCTCACCTTCAAACCTCTGCATCTTACATCTTCAGATCATTACACCTGGGACATAAAAAGGTTTTACTACCATCCCCATTCAGAATTCTTGGAAGGGGTGACAGGCCCTGTGTTTGGTGTGCTATCGGTCTCGTTTGATGCTCTTTACTGCCTTAAATTGGACTTGAGATACTAGTTACCTAAATATCAAGAAAGATATTGAGGTGCAGGAGTGTGGGCAAAGAGGAGTAGAGAGCACAAGTCTTCTGGGGAGTGGCTGAGGAAGCTGGAGTTGTTTAGTTTGGAGAGAAGGAGGTTCAGGGGGAATGTTACTGCTTCCTACGGCTACGCCAAAGGAGGTTGTAGCCACGCGGGGGTCGGTCTCTTCTCCCACGTACCAAGTGACAGGACAAGATGAATCGCCCTCAAGTGACACCAGGGGATGTTTAGTTTGGATATTAGGAAAAATTTCTTCACTGAGGGGATTGGCAAGCGCTGAAACAGGCTGCTCAGGGAAGAAGGGGGGGGTCACCATCCCTGGAGATCCTTAAGAGATGTGTAGATATGGCACTTTGGGACTTGGTTTAGTGGTGGACTTGACAATGTGTTGGATTCCGTGATCTTAAAGGATCATCAGGTGAAGCTTAGTATACTTAAATAAGGTTCCCAGGTATATGATTAAGCACTATTTTGTAGCAGTAGATGGTCTCAGAAAGATTCTTCCTTGGTTTTTATTTTGGGAGTTAAAAAAGGGAAGGAAGAGGAAGAATCTTGTTAGAAATTTAGGTTTTGCAGACAGAGGAGTTCTCAGAAGCACTAAATATGTAGAAAGCTGGCAGTGAGGGATGTGGGTGTAAGAAAAATGTTTCACATAGAAACAAGTGAGCTGGTATCCAGTATTTATGCTGCTGATATCATGCACTAACACATGGTTCTGTTTATCAATATCAGTAGAGAGTGTAGCAATTGGATATAAGACTGAGTATTATAAATTTCATATCCAAATAATCCAAATAGCATAAATTTCTAAGACCCATTGTTTAGAAGACGCAGCATTCACAGCCATCTGGTCCCATATATATGTATAGGTGAAATATATTGTACTTGAAACCAACAGGCTTGTTTTGGACAGTTTGTGTTTAAATGAGGGCTGTTTCTGCAGAAGATGATGAGAGTTTCTCAGTTTACCTTTTCATATTTCAAAGTCTTCAGGACCTGGGAGTGCTGGTCAATAGGTGGCTGAACATAAGCCAGCAGTGTGCCCAGGTGGCCAAGAAGGCCAGTGGCATTCTGGCCTGGATCAGGAGTAGTGTGGCCAGCAGGGCTGTGATTATCCCTCTGTGCTTGGCACTGATGAAGCCACACTTTAATTGCTGTGTCCAGTTCTGGGCCCCTCGTTTCAAGACGGACATTGAGGTGCTGGAGTGAGTCCAGAGAAGGACAACAAAGCTGGTGAGGAGTCTAGAGATTAAGTCATACGAGGAGCAGTGAAGGAGCTGGGGGTGTTTAGTTAGAAGAGGAGGTTCAGAACAGTCCTTATCATTCTCTACAACTACTTGAAAGGAGGTCATAGCAAGATAGAAGGGGCAGGCTCTTCTCCCAGGCAACTAGTGACAGAATAAGAGGAAATAGCCTCAAGCTGCACCAGGAGGGGTTCAGGTTGGATATCAGGAAGAATTTTTTCACTGAGAGGGTAGTTAAGCTTTGAAGAGGGCTGCCCAGGGAGGTTTTGGAGTCACCATCCCTGGAAGTGTTCAGGCAATAGCTGGACGTGGCATTTAGTTTAGCTGTTATGATGGTGTTTGGCTGAAGGTCCAATGATCTTGGAGGTTCTTTCCAGTCTAATGATTTTATGATTCTGCAGTCTGACACCAGTTGATGTAGTCTCTGTCTGCTCTGAATCATGCAAAGCACAGAATGCAAAATTAGCTTGCATGAGCAGCAACATGTAAATGAGGGTTTTCCGTGTCAAGGTCAGACAATCCCCTGTGTTTGGAAGCATGGCGGGAAGCAGCTAGTCAAGATTTAAACATTGCTAACATGGCATTGAAAGAGCACCTGAGCTAGAATATCCCTGAAAACATTCCAATCAATACCATTTCTTTTTTTATTTTTTTGGATTTATTTCTCTCTTGAAGAAAATTACAAGTATGTTTGTTCTATAAAATTTGCCCAGGTACAAAACAGAGAGAAAATTGCTTTAATTTACTTGCCTTTAATTTTTATTTTAATTACTCTTGAGAGAGTAAGAATTAACAAAAGTTCATATCAATACACATCACACAATAATTTTAAGTTTTTTTCACAGTTGAAAGAAATAACTAGAATATGGGGTTTGTGAAGCTGTTTTATTTTGTTCTAATGAATTGGAAATCCTGAGCAACTGGTGCATATGGACTTTTCATTCTTACGACTTTTTTACATATTTATCCTACAGATTTGTGGATGTTTCCATGGTTTAGGAAACGCTGTGCTATATGCAGTTCCTGATGGGGCTCTTCATCTTTTTAGATGCCATATTCAGTGTATTTTTATTCTGTCTTCTCTAGAGTGATGCCATGGCATCATCAGGACTCTTCTTCAAGGATGGAAAAAAGCGCATTGATTACATCTTGGTCTACAAGAAATCAAGTCCACAGGTGGAAAAAAGAAGCACATTTGAGAAGAATTTGAGAGCAGAAGGGCTGATGTTAGAACGGGAGGTGAGTCTTGTTGCTTATGTGTCATCTAAACCCCTTTATGATACTATCATACTTCACTGAAATGATAAAAGATTCCTGACAATCTTACAAGCCTTTCTAGTCAGGCTGTTCCCATCATCTGTTTAATTGTATTAAATTAATAAGAAGGATTTTTTTGATAGTGTGTGTTTAAAATGATTGGGGGATATGTGGTTGATCACAGAGGTGTGGTGCAGTACAGAAGAAAAATTCCAGTTTGTAATGCTTGCAGAACAGAAGAAGGTTCAGTAATCCATGTTATTGCTTTAATATGTAACCTTTATAACTTTCAGCAGAATGCATGATGCTAAATATCTCACTGTTTTTCAAAGGATTAAGGTTGTCACTATCTAGTTAATCCATGGCTAGTAATAGAAGTATTAATATAAGAAAAGGAAAACAGAGTCAGGAAAACAGCCTTGTATTTTTGCTGTTTCATGAGTTACCTACAAAACAGGTGTGTATTTAGTTTATCCTGAAGTAAGATCTTATACTTCATGTATCTTTCATCCTGATTTATTCTTTTCAACTCAATAGAATGTTCTACATTTAAGCAATGAACTTGCAAGTTATAGTGCACAATATAGCGTATAAATATTAATAAATAACTTATCTGACTAAAATTTGGTTTTAAGGCTTTTAAGAATTGTTACAGTCTAGTAGTTAAACTATTTAGTTTTGCTCTGGTTTCAATAAATAGTAAAATCTCAGCTGTTCTCAATTCAGAATTATTGACACTTAAGAAAAAAATTCTGATGTCATCATTCTACATATCAAAGGTTTTAAATTGTCTTCCACTAGTATTTTTTTATCCACATCTTTTGAGAAAAGTAAAATCCTCGAGGTGGTACTATTGAGCTGTGATGTGACTTTATGGAACTGGTAGGTGGAATTGTGAACATTTTAAGTGTTATTAACCCTTTAACTACATTTTTTTTTGCCTTTAATTTGCAAACTCCAGTCTGGAGGCTTTAATCAGACTCAAATATCAAAATATCTACTTGTAAAATCTCAAGCAAATACATCTGGGAGAAGTATATGGAACTGAAATTTTCATAAGAGAAGACAAATATAGAAACCTATAAGGCTGAAACTCTTAAGTACAAATAAATTAGTGATGAAAAACATTTGTATAGAGTATACCTTGTAATTATAACAAAAAAAAAAAATCTCAGTTCACACAGAGATAACATTTAAAAGTTCCTAGGAGATACTGCAACCACTTCGCCATTCCCTGGAGATACCATTTTGGCGGGGTGCGACCTGGAGCCTCTCAGCTGTTCTTACGTCTCTAGCATAACTGAACATTCTTCTCCTTAAATGGGAGACACATAGAACGGTCTTCAAACTGCTCATCTAAGATGATCACATGGAGATTTAGAGTGAAGTGATTTATTCCGTGTAAAAAAAGTGCCGCATAAAGTCTTACTCTACTTTACTTGTATTCATGGGCAAAGATCTTTCCAGCAGATTCCTTTTGTCATACTAGTCTGCACATATTATGGAGTTTGTAAGGGAAAAAAGTTACTGATTTTCCTTGGTCTAGCTGAGAGCACTTACTGTGTTTTCAGACTTGCGTGCCAGCTTCAGACCTAAAATTTGACCCTGAAGAATGCTTCTAGAAAGGTAGTTGCCATAAAGGTTTAAATTGTTAATGTGCATTTGTTTGTTACTGCTCTTTGCAGCCAGCTGTTACAAACAGCGATATCATGTTTGTTAAAGTTCACTGTCCGTGGGAGACGTTGTGCAAGTACGCGGAAAGAATGAACATCAGGATGCCTTTCAGGTACTGTGGAAACTATTTCAAGGAACCTATAATTCAGTGCTTCATATTAAAAGTTCATTACTAACTTAAGGCTAAAATGCAGTCTTTACAGCTCTGTAGCCAGCCATGCTCATATTTGATTTAGCCATGTGATAGGAAGAGAGGAGAAACAAATAGTCCTGTTTTTACCACGTTTTTGCACAGTACTCTGGGTTGCTTGTTTGCAAACTTACCTTCTAAGTCAAATTGAGCATATGTCTTTAGGAAACACTGTTAGTAGCTCACACGTTGTTTTGGGTGTCCTTGGCAGAGTTTCAGATATTCTTTGAGCTCAAGTAACTCTCCGTGATTTTAGGGTTTTTCTGAAGTCTTCCCCAAAGGCAAGCAAAATGACAGAAAAAGCTTTCATGTCTCCAGTATAACATGTATTATCACAATTTGAATAAAATGAGGTCTAGTAGCTTTCCTTAGGCAGAATAATGTACTGAACTGAGTTCCTTGTCTGTGTGCTAACAAGTTCTATCATATGTTCTTGCAGCAAATATTTGTTATTGGTTTGTAGGACCAGGTTAAAATCTTCCTGCAATAATACAAGTGTTTTGAAAGGAGATAATGTGTCTTTTCAAACGGATTAAAAACGCTCTTAGAGAGAGAGAAGAGCACATGGTGTGCTGTAAACCTTCTCAGGAGTTAAAGTGGTAACTGGATGCCAAAGTTGTGTGACTCATGGAAAATACCCTTACAGTACTCCTTTCTCACTCAAACTGCCAACTGCTCAGTGTTTCATGCTATGGCAGTGTGGCTCTCTTGCCTTGGTCCTAAGCCAGAAACACTCATTGTGAAGCATCCTTTGCTCGAAACTTGCTTCACGTACCCACTTCTGTAATAAATTTCTGCATCATCCCATTAAGCCTTCAAAGACTTTTCCATAAAAAAAAATGTTTTCTGTAACAGTCATCTTCCATATGGTTAAGAATATCATTATAGTGCTGGTTGAGCTTCTCTAATTTGAATAATACTTCTCAATATTTTAAATATAGAAGTTTATGTATGTGTGTACACACACATAAATAATTTAAATTTCAATTAAAAATAGTTTCTTCTTCCTTTTGATACATGAAATCAAAAAATTAAATTGGGGTTTAGCACCTTCTAATTCTTCACAATTTTAGTTAATTCCCAGATCAATAGTGCCTTTCAGAAAAAAAAAAAAAGGATGACTTCTGCAGTGCTACTTTATTTGCAAAACATTCTAGGCCATGTTTGTTTGTTATATTATTAACTGACATGTAAGTATATTCTCTTAATTATTTCCCTGAAGTGTCTGATCCATGTTTCTTTTTCCTGGGCTTTAGCTTCTTTTTATCCCCTTCAGTTCAGTACACTAAAAATAGATAAAATGCTAAACTTTGCATTTTCATCATTTTGGGAGTTTTACTGTAGTATGAAATACATTTATTTGGCAAGAAATTTTTCCACCTCTACCTCTGTAATAGAACTGTGAGAAAAAGTAAATTGGTCAATGCTGCTTTTGTCTTTGAAAAGATTTTAATAGGAATTTACATGAGATTGCAATCTAAGGAAGGGCAGCAGCCTGTCTGAAGTGTCCCCTACAGGAGATGAGCAGTGTTCCAGGATGCTTTCTCTCTTTATTTCTGTAAAGTTTGTGGTTTAGAGGCTTAGTGTTAGTGGTTTAGAGGCTTGCTGAGGCAGAGTTATAAGGATGTCTTCATCTTTATATTTGTGCCTGATGGCTTTTCATGGATGCAAAAATAACAGTAATAGACTCGTGTAACAACGTGATGTGAACACACATTTTATAATTTCATTACGTGTTCTGTCCAAACCACTTCTGGTTTTTCTTTAAGTCTTGAGCTTGCTTGTTTAAAGCAAACCTTTCCTAACTGGATGGCATATATTGTTTTCCTGAGGTGGGCAGGGGAACCTCAAATCATACAATTCTCACACAATTACAGTGAACTAGAGTAGATTCCTCCCAAAAAGTTTTAGGTCATCCTTAGATAGATTTAAGTAGGCCTGAGTGGAGAAGGGAGTTGGACTTGATCTTTGTGAGGCCCTTCCTACTTGAGATACCCTATGAGTGTAAAAAGCAGATTATTTCTCTTAGCCTTTATTTGTCTTGTCAGTGGTTTCTGACTGTCCGGTTTTAATGTATAGTTGAAAAGAAAGGTAACCTTCCCTGCAATACTTTAAGGCTGTACACCCTTGTTGTCTTGCACAGTCATGCAAAATTTTGGCTTTTGGTTATGGTCACTAAAATACACCATATATCGGTATCGTATATCAGTAACACATGAAGAATTATGTTCATGCCTTGTAGGTTCATTTAGCTCAATCCAGGAATCTAAACAAAATCAACAGAATTATTATTACACAGATTATTTCTCTCTATTGCTGGAGAGTAAAAATACTTTTTTCTGACCCAAGGGAGTACTCAGCATCCCAGAACTGTTTTAGCATGGCATTATACTAAAATGTGTTGGCAGATATGTAGTATCCATCATGTATATAATATAGATGGTATCTCAGTGTTTCAGTCGCAAAAGTAAATTTTTCTAACATTTCAGAAGGCAGTCTGTGGTAATCACTGTTGTGTTGTATGTAAGGCTGACTTTTGCCATGCTACTTAATTTCAAAGTATATGTATATGGTTTCAAACGGGATTTATGTAAGCTCCAAGGTAAGATAATGACTGAATTATAACTTTTTAAACAATGTATAGATATTTTTGTTAAATACATGGTCTGTCAGTAGAAATGAAGCTATTATGTATTTCCAGAACTTAAGATGAAAGTTTAATTTTATTTGTGTCTACAAATATCTCATGAAACATAATTATTACTATGTGTAATGAAGAAATTATTTGTATCTGCAACTTAGCTGGACTCCATCTGGACATCCATACAGCTGAGGGTAACTAAAGGGAATTAAGGAAGAGTTTTATTAAAAAAACGTCTGAAAGTCCTTTAATTATTGCTTCATTTGCAATTCTGCCTGGTGGTACCAAGTGTCAGGCTGCCAGCAGCCTGCAGATCGGTGGATGAACAGTTTTCCAGCGGCCACGTATTTTCCAGGCAACATATCTTTCTCACTCTTTGCAATGTATTAATTTAGTGCTTCTTCAAGGTAGCTAATGTACTTTATTCAATCTCAAAAACTGCCCAGATGGGCAGTTGCAGATCTTGTTAAATCCTGAGGAATCTGCAAGATCGAGGCCTTTGTGTGGTTGAAATGTGACATGACATGATATGATAAGGGGAGACCAGAAAAAAAGCCTGAAAACCTGAAACTAGCTGTGCAAAACATAGTGCAGCAAATATGTCTCTATTTGGTTTCAGAATAACTGTTCTCAGGAGGCTTGACTGGGAATTTCTGGTTTCTCTACGTGTCTATAGGCAGTGAAGGGTGGGGAGAAAAGAACTGTTAAGTGAGTTATTTATTAGCTGTCATTATTGTTATTAGCTACAAATCTAAAAGGTAATTTTGACTCAGGAACTAATGTAAAACTTAAAAAAAAGGTAAACTGCATCATTTTAGTGACTTACTCAATTACAGTTGCATCTTTAAAGTGATTTCGCCTTTTTGTCTATGAAAATGCATGTTTTAGAATGTCCAGCATTCTTCTTTAATGTATATGTCCTTTTCAACTGTATCCTACTTGATTAATCTCAGCTGATTTTTGCTGTTCTTTCAGGAAAAAATGTTATTACACTGACTGGAGGAGCAAAACCATGGGCAGGTTGGTGGGTGATGTGTAGCTTCTAATTTTGTCAGATAGTCACCCTGGTAAAGAAAATCCATTCGCAGTTGTAAATTTATCCATGAAACTTGGAAAATTAGAATATTTTCCTGAAAACTCAAAATATGTCAGCTTAAAGTGTTAAAATATTCGTCTGTAACAAGTTGCAGTACTTTGAAGCTTTGCCAGCTATCCTTTAAAGATGGAAAAATGTTAATGCCAGGGGGGGAAAAAAAGGCCTTATCCTGGCCTTTAAGATTTAATATTGGAGCTATCTCTGCCATTATCTCTGCTGAATCCAAGGCGTACTTTTTTAGCATGAAGGATACTTTTAAGTGTACGTCTCAGGTTCTGGTAGTCAGCTGTTTCCTTAGACGTGCAAACATATTTTCTCTCCTGTGTGTCCTGGTGATCAGGAACCAGATCAATGCCCACACACTGAGGGCTGCTTTGAATTTTTATTTGATGGCTGACAGAATAACTTGCAAAACCCACCTGTAGCTTCTGCTGTTGGGGGTACTTCTGTCAGCCAGGAGAAGGGTACAAGAGGCTGTAGGGATGGGTGAAAGGAGCTTGGGGGTGCTGGGGAGTGAGAGCAGGGGACGCTGTGAGCTGTAATCACTCCCCATTGCTCTAGTCAGACATTGCGATGTCTTGTAAATCATCACCGCCAATGGAAAAGGTACATGAAAATATTTTACGTGAGGGAGATCTCCTGAAAGAGTTCCCTGTCACGGGTTTTCTCGAGGTGGGTCTTGAGATGAGATAACATCTGATTTAGCTTCTCTGTTCTTACTTTAGATGATGAAGAGCTCTCATTATTTCTCCGGAACAATTTAAGTACTCTCATGATAACACTTTGCAGGATGATCTGCTGACAAAAACAGACAAAGCACTGTTGAATGGTAAAGGGAGAGAACTCCAACACAAAAGCAGATAAAATATATTGAAAGAAATTCTAACATAAATTTACAACTGCGTTTTTTCCTCTTCCCAGTCATTCGCATGCTTGCTCCATTTCAGCGTGCATTGTGAAAAATGTAAGTGATATGCTTTTAATGCAAAGGCAAAATCAACAAGCTTTACTTCAAAATTGTCTCATTTCATCTGTAATCCATCTGGTGAGTCCTGGATATTAAATAAATTTATTTTCCTTGTTTAGAAAGATATTTTCCTTATTCGGATAGCTGAAACGTGCAACTGAAGTTGCACTGTACTTGTGAATCAAGTAATAAGCAATTTTCATGCCAGAGTGATTCTTCATTTGAGACAAATGCTTTAACCTATGATTTCCTTTGTGAGAATTTGGGGATGAATATTTTTCTGACACTTTATATAATTCAGTGCACAAAAGACTAATGTGAAAACAAAAAGAAAAAAAGAAAGTTACATCTAAAAATGAAAGCTAGCTCTAAAATTGCTGACATACACACTTCATCATTTTAACTTCTATAACTGTAATTGTTTCCTTGCATCTTACAACTTTTCAAACTCAACTGTTTGTCTGTAATTTATTAAATCTCTTGTTAGTCTTTCTAAGTTATTAAATAGAGTTCATAAGAGCTACAGTGAAGAACTTTATTAAAATCCTTGTATATCAAAGGTAAAAATTTAAGGCTATAGAGTTTTTCTAATTTAAGAATATGAAGTAACACTTCATATACACTACTATATATATATATACACACACTATATAAATATATATATATTTTAGTATATTAGACCCTGCTGTGACATGTACACTTCTCTGACTTTATTGACATGGTTATATCACAGATGTATATATCTGTAAATGTTCTTTAAAATGTCTGCAGAAGATTGTTAGGTGCACAAATGAAAGGACAGAAGATAAATGTAATGCTTACTGGTACACTTTCTTTTATGTGGTATCTCTCTATTTCTTTATTTACATACCTTTAAAAAAGCCCTTCACCTTGTACTTAATCCTATGAAGTGTGATTTCTGTTCATAGGCTCACACTACAGAAATAATTCTTTCATATTTATTAAGAGCAATATGTGAAAAACCTTCAAAAAATCTTCTCAAAGGAAGGGAATATGCAAGTAAATAGTTTAGGTATCAAAAATTGTCTGAACTCTCAGATTGAAGACTAAATAGTCTAATAAATCAGTCTTGAATCTGCCATATTGGACATGCTGATTTCAGGCCTGTAAACTGAAATGTCAAAATAACTTAATATTTCTAAGGACAGAGAACCAAAAATTACTTTGTTTAGCAGCTGACCCGCAGCAAGTTTGCTTTGCAGAAGAAATTCTAAAATCTTAGGATTTCAGTCTGCACACTGAAGTGAAATTGCTGATATCATGCCATGGAACAAACATAGTATAATTTTTTCCCTTTTTTTTTTTTTACAAAACATGGGAAAGCACCATGCCCGTGTAACACGGGGACACACGGGTGACACTTCTGGCCAGTCTTGAGAAGCACAAACACTGAGCAAACTACTGGGTGGTGATTTCTGTCAAAACTACCTAACAAGACTGGTGGAGTTGCTTAATTCTGGTATCTCATCCTGTGAGTTTGATCAGATAATGCTAAACTCACCTCTGCAGTGTTCCTTTGTATTGCAGTAGGTAGAGTAAATGTAACCTGCAAGGATTTTTGGGTGGACTAATTCTGTAAATAAAGATTAACCAACCAAATAAACCAAAACGGTGCAGCTAAGGTTGGAATTTGGGCAAAACTGACGTTGCAAGCACCGTCACAAAATATTAGACTCTATATCTAAGAATGAATAATGCAGAAGTGTTTCAGCATACCTTGGTGCGAGGTGCACAGCGTTCCAGGAGCACCAGCTGGAGTGGTTTCAGTAAGAGCACACCTGAAGCAACAGCCCCTGTCTTGGCAGCACTGTTCCACTGGGACATTTTTGATCTCATTGCTTGAACTACTGACTTCCCCAGACCAGCTCTGTCTGCTTTTACTCTCACTAAATAGATGACATTGAATAGATTAAGTCAGGAATCTGTTTAAACGGCTACTTTGGACCTAGAAAGCCACTCGGAGTAGCAATGCTAATGCTTAGTCCTATGATTTAAGCAAAAATTTGTCTTTAAATGAAGGTTCCAGGAAAATTGAGTTGTTCTTCAACAGTAAAATAACATAAGTCAGGAGAAGTGTCTTTCTTATTGGATTATTTTTATACATGGGGGTGATGTTCTTTTCAGTTGCAACATTCTGTGCTATCTGAAGTCACTAAATTTTGAAATGATCAACCCTAAGTGATGTAATGAAAAGGCAATAACACCTTAGATAAAAAACCTTTTTGTCACAGAAGAGAAACTGCAAATGTAATATAGACATAAATATTAATTTATTCCAATGCTGTCTTTCATGTTAAAAAGAGCAGACATGAATTTTGAATGAGTTGATTTCATTATTTTTTCACCTACTATTTTTTTTTTTTTAGATTTTTGTATGGAATAAATGATCAAGACTTTCACATAATCAATTTAAAAATAATTTCATGATCAAAAAGTCTGAAATGAGATGCATTGTTTTGCTCTGTTTCCTGATGCATCTGCATATTTTTCTCATTAAAGAGAAGTCTGGATTTTGACTAAAAAAATGAGCATGTGTAAAACAGAAAAAAAAAGATGGAGAAAATAAAGGGAAACTGTAGTTATAGACACTATGTACCGAAAGAACTTCCATTGGAACTAATAAAAATAATCAACTCATGCACTAAGGTATTATTAAGGAGACAGTTAAGGGATGCACCTGCCTGGGAACTGTATTTTGTGTTTCAACTTCAGGAACATATTATGTTCTTTGGCTCATAATGTTCGAGTCAAACCCAAGTGGTGTCTCTGAAGTTGCAGTGACATACAGAATGTGCACCAATACCTTGAAATATATAGTAAGAAGAAAATGTTGAGAGTTTTACATGTAACTGTAAAATCCTGCTCCCACGTTTTGCTGAGATTTCTGTCTGACATTGTGTCAAATAGGGGTAGAACGTTTTTGCTGATGTTGATAATGGGAGGTACATCTTCACAAGGGTCTCTTTGCTTGCTGCCTGAGAGCAATGTACTGAATCATCACTTATTAGTCTTTATTATGAACATTATGAAATATCATTAACAGCATGAAATGCAGCTTTTTATTATGGACGTTATCAAATGGGTAGCTATGCTTCTGCTTAGCACAGGCAATGAAGTATTCACCTCAGAGGGGAAAAAACATTTGTTACTAAGTGTTACACTTTTTGTGGATATGAGATATATGTCCTTTATCTATCATGCATACATGTTCATAGAGTAGAGCCCAAATTCCACTGAGAAAAATACTGTTTCAGCAACGTTTTTCTCAAATTTAGACTTTTTCTGAATCTTTGAGATGCTTGTAGTGCCACAATACGTCACTTGTTTAATATGAGATCTACTACTTAAATATCCATATTGCATTGCAGTTGAGTGTGAAAACAGCATAGGTCAGCAAGGAGTGCAAAATTGAAGTGATAAGTAGCTTGGAGCATTTGCTTGAAAATTTTGTACACTTCACTGTAGTTACCGTGAATAAACAATGTCCTATTTAGGCAAGTTGCCAGTAGGAAAAAAAAAACCCCACAAAACATATATGTTGCCAGTATATAATCTAATTGAGGCTACAACATTGATTTCTGCTTGTGTTTTGTAGGGTGAATTTTTAGGAATCTGGAGGAAGCCATGTCCAGGTTTTTTTTTCCTAAATACCGCATAACCATTTCAGTGTAACATTATTTGATATTTAGGTTTACTGTTTCATAAGGCAATATCAGTTCTTAGATTTTTAGAAAAATTTTGCAGGGAAAAGCTTTGTTGCAGCCAGAAAACCATAATCTGATCCTCAGCACTCTCATATTTACTCATATTTACTTTTACATTTATGAATTTTACTATGCCAGGCAAGAGGGGGGGGAGGAGTTCCACTTGAGACAGTAATTAGGTATCTTCTTGAGTAAAGCATTAGCATCCACTGTTCTGCCAGGTGAACTGCTTTGGAAAATCATTTTTCCCCAATTTTTTTAATACTGCAATCCTATCTCAAACCACATCCCACTAATTCTAGGATGAGTTGTGCTCAAGTAAAGTGTGCAAGATGGATTGCAAATATTTCGCATTTTGCTTTTTACCTCCTCCTTCTCTTTTAGTTGCTTATTGTGGAAATTTCCTGATTTCGTTTCATTTCTGATACAACGTGACTAAATATGCAGTGCTGGAGATGGAAATACCGAGGAGGTGAGAGCGTGTACATCTGATTTCTCGCTGTCTCAGTTTGCAGAGGAATATGAGGGAGCTGAAAAGTTGGTTGCCCAGAAATCCAATGAAGCTTGACAAGGAGGCCCTGCCTGACCTGGAGGAAACGGATTGCTACACTGCACCTTTCAGCCGTGCACGCATACACCAGTAAGTGCTGGAGCTGGAAAGCCCACAAGGATTTTCTGTTTTCTCATTTCTGCTAAGCAGCTGTCATTAGAGGGAGCTGCTAACAGATGGGCGCTGGCAAATGCCCAAGTATCGTATTTGGCGTTTTTGTGCGTTTTCTCTTAAAGCCAAAAATCTCCTCTGTGTTACCTGTTCCTGGACAGTCACTTGGTAGCACGGGCAGAAATTGGACTGAAAAATTAATGCTGCCTCTTTGGTTCAGAAGTTTTTCTTTCCATTGCATTACAAAATGCAAATACTTGCTCAAGTTGGCTTTGCTTAATTACACATTTAGCTTAGGCAAATCCTGATACAGCTGTTGAAATTGGGAACACCTGGAGCCAAGCTAAAACTAGGGATGTTTTGGGTTTTTTCCTATCTTATCAGATCTGCATTTAAAAAGGGCTCTTGCCTCTGAAAATACAAATATATGTACCCCAAATATAAACTGTGTGTAGTCAAATCAGCGTGGTGTGGTTTAACTGTGCCATAAATCTTTTCAGTACCCCAAAAGTTATATTTTAAAATTCTGACCATTCCTTAGGTTTTTAAATTATTTTGTGATACTTTTTTTAAGAGAGAAAACTTAATTTAAAATAGAAATATGAATTAGGTTAAACAGTATTTTTTCTGCTTGGTAAAGAAGCTATATTCTAGGGGACTGGCTTTACCCCTGAAAGACAGAGTAATTGCATGACAGTCTCTCATTTAATTTTTCTTCAGTAATTACCTATATTGCAGTGAGTCAAGCCCCTGGTTTTGGTGGTTTTTTTTCTCAACCAGCTCAACTGATGTAATCAACTGTAATAGTATTACTTTTGGCACAGCTGAGCAGGCGAAAGCTCCTGCATGTCGGATTTCTGGCGTCCAGAATGGAGCCATCTGTGTGAGGATGCTTTATTTGGCTCCATCCTAGGAGTAATCTGAGGGCAAATGATTCTGGAGATGCTACTCAAGTTTCCAGTGCATGGATGTTTTATTTATTTATTTTTTTTAAATTAGTAGTTTTGGTGGTTCCGTGACACTGGCATCTGTCACCTCATAAGTAATTTGAATTTAAGGCCACCACTGCTACTGAAGCTCTTTATTTAATTAACTATATCCAGAACAGAAATTACCTAGATAGTAAGATATTTTAAAATTTAGTTTTAGTTGTTCTGTTTTCCCAAAAATTATCTGTTATGAGGATTACTATTGGACCTGCTCTAAGGGTGTAAAATCTTGTTCAGGAGGAAAGTAAAGATCCAAATCATTGTAAGAAGGAAACATTTGAGCAGCTATGTTTCAACATATGTGCGTTGTTTTGAATGTAAAAAAAATAATTTAAAAACATTCATTATTTTAATAGTTTTACGATAAACAACAAAGATAGCTTCTTCAGCAATTCCACAAGAAGTAGAATCGTGCATCACGTGCTCCAGAGAACTAAATATGAAGATGGAAAGTCCAAAATGGGTGAGAATGCTGTATTTTTTTTTCCTAACTATAAAATTTTTTATCTTTCTTGCCTGCAAAAATACCATATGAGTAAACTAATTTAATTTTTTCTTTTCTTGAAATCTTTCTGTTCACTCAGGGTCAGAGTTCAAGCCATGTCCCATCATTACGTTCCTAAATAACTCAGTGAAAATTTGCAATACTTTTCACCTACTCACTCATTCCTTAAAATAAAATGGAGAGATTATTATAATTTTATGTGATCGAGAGCCACAATAAAGGTAACATCTACCTCAGAAGACTGTCAGGGTTTTCAAGGACTGAGCCTAACATTTCTGCTGTCCAGCAGTTCCAGTCCAGCAGAATCAATGTCAGCTACACTTGACTTATTTGAGGTCTCTGTGCAGCTCAGAGGCAGTTGATCTGAAAACTAAATTCAGTCTATATCAACACTCCTAATATAGTATTAGTTTTTAGACGGTCTTCCTATTAATTTTCATTTCAAATTACTTTGTTGGTCTTACTTTAATGTTGACTTTTAAAATTTTCCTTACACTGTGCATTATTATAACATCCTGGAGCATTTTCTTGCTGAACTAGGATATTATAATTCATATCTGATTTTTATGAACTGGACGATGCCTGTGGAGTTCTTAGTGAGAGTATCAGTTGTTCCAAATTGTTCCAGTCACTGGTATGAAATTATTTTTGCTTTTTATTTGATGATGTATGCATGATTTCCTGGTTTTTCTGCAGGAATTAAATTAAGAATTAAATACGTAGTGGCATATTAAAGCCTTACATTTATGAAGATGGAACAAATTCCAGAAGGTTGTTCCTTGAGTTTCTGAAGAATAGTTGTAGTAAGAAAAACACAGATAACAAGGATTCAAATCTAACACCTTTGCAGCTGATAATAGCAAATTTCATTATGGGATTAGTTTAGCATAATTTGTATATTTGAGCACTCAAGTCTGAATTCTGTCACACGTACTTATTTCTTGGGGAAACTCTTGGCTACAGATCTGCTCTTACAGGCAACTGAATCTTTTTGTTGTAACTATCAATGGTTATTTATTTTTTGTAATGTGCTCTGATAGTATAACAAATCCGGGTTTAGGAAGACTCTAGGAACTGAACCAAAATGCAGCAATCAGTGTGGTGCAGAGCACTGCTCTGATATGAAGTGAAACCGGCTTGAATTTAAAAATACCAGATTACGTTTTAACCCTGCTGGGGTTTCACTGCCTCAAGGGTTGTGTGTCCGTACCAACTCTGCGTGTGTGTCAGATCATCTGGTTACCCATCAGATCTGTGTCATAAGCTCTGATGAGTACAACAGGAATGTAACTGCCTTCTCACACTCGATCTGACGCAAGCACCCAATGCTGAGAGAAAAGGTGCAGGCTTTGGCCCTCGGCAAGTTGCTGTAGCTTGACAGAGCCAGAAATCTTGAAGGATCAACAAGATCTGCTCAAACATTTGATTATTGTCGTCTTTAGCAGCATCCTGATCATCCAATATTAATTTGCGTTCTCAGTATGTGACTTGAGAATTCACACTCCTTGAAAAATGTGTATAAAATATTTATATCAGAACTTAATGCTTTTTCTTTTCTTAAGGTATTAACAGGTTACTAAATAACGGAACATATGAAGCAGCATTTCCACCACATGAGGTAACCTGGTTAATTTGATTTTTATTTTTACATTTAGATTAAAGCTTGCTCTAGTGGTTTGAGATCCTGCTTTAAATTTGTTGTTCTTACTTTAATGTTGACTTTAAAAATTTTCCTTACATTGTGTATTATAATAACATTCTGGAGCATTTTCTTGCTGAACTAGGATATTATAATTCCTATCTGATTTTTATGAACTGGACAATGCTTGTGAAGTTCTTAGTGAGAGTATCAGTTGTTTCATATTGTTCCAGTTACTTGTACTAAATTATTTTTGCTTACCACCTACAAAATGTTTTGGTTTTCTAATAGCTTAGGCATTTGATCACAGTTAGGGAGACCACTTAATTGTTTCCCATTTAGTCTTTCCTGAACAGTTCTGGATAATTTCTACTTGACAATATCTTCTTCAGTAGGTTAAAGTCTACTGAAGACTGTAAACCCGTGAGGTAAAAAAAACAAACCACTTGTGTATGACTTCAGAGGGTTTTCAGACAATCATTTGATGCTGAAAAGAAAGCCACACATCTTTAGTCATTTGAAATGCTCTCAGGAGCATGGTAATTGCAGCTCTGAACTCTGTGGTTGTTTGGGCTGAATGTCGTGACTTGGTCTCACGTTTCGAAGGACTGGGTGTTGCAAATGGCTGAGAGTAATTTTTTAATATGCCATTAATAATTAAATACTAGGAATGTGGAGGAGGAGTATTTTAGATAAATAATTGAACATCATTGTTAACGCTTCAGCTGTGTTACTGACTTCAGGGAAAAGCTGGCTGTACTACCAGAAAAGCCTGTGAAGCTTTCTCTGGCATCAAAGCTATGCTGTCATATCCATTTTATATGTTCCTTTTTTTTCAGCATAAACTATTGTTTCCACATTTCAGTTAAGGTTGATGAAGTCCTATTTTTAAGCTACTTTTATCTTATCTGCTGCCTGACTTGATGCTAAGGACTAGTGGTTGAACATTCCATTTTATTTTATTTTTTTAAAATTTTTTTTTCTTTGCTACGTGAGCAAGTAAGAGTGAAAATTCAATCCCGGTGGCAATGCTGAGACTTGAACTCTATTATGGATAAACAGTGCAGAAAGAAGCAAGGAAAAAAATATTTTAAAACATGCAACACTGGGTGATGCTGCGTATGTATGCACTGCAGTCATTCAGCCAGCTGACAGTGGGAATAAGTTGATGCTCTGTTCCTGGGTGTTCCTAAATGTTGCAAAGGTCACGCTCAGAGCTGACATCTTTGGTTTTGCTGACTGTATTTTCTTTACCGTAGCCAAGTGGTGGGGTTTTTTTTTTTGGGTAAAAAGTTCAACTAAGGGAAATATCCTGCTTGAGAATTGGAGCAAAATCATAAATACAAGAGATTCTCCACGTTGTTCTAGCAAACCTTTTGACTGCCAAACACGAGGCCATTATTTTAGTCTGTCACGTGATCTGTAAATGTCAGACGTGGCCTGGGAAGGACTCTGTTTGGGTCAGAAAACTGACTCTGTGTTTTGCTTTTAATGCCTCAGGAGTATTCAAAATATTGTAGCCTCAAAATATTGCCAATCCTGTTGTTTCCATCGTCTGAGAAAATAGGTATCACAAAAGGACTGAATTTTTTATATACTTTCAAACAGTAGTGAGTTAAAGTCTTAGGAAATGTCTAGGAGAAAAGAACCGAGCTGGCATACCAGAAGTTTCTAAAATTTTGTGGGAGACAAAAAAAAAAGACACCACAAACATCTCTTGAAAAATGTTGAAAAATTGAAATAGGTGAAAGCATAGAAATAGGCACATATAAGTGAGATAGGACCAATGCACTTGAAGTCATATAAAGAGCTGAGTACTTCTTTATAGTCTTGTATTAATATGTTTGTGTCATTAATTATTAGAGAAACTGGCTATTTCAGAAGCATATGTGACCCTGTCTCTTCTGTCAGGCTTATGTTAGCTCCAGAGGACGTGTCCCAGAAGTGTCCAGAATAAGAGACCTACTTATTAAAGAGTATTTCTATTAAAATTACATTCAAAAATACCTGAGAAACTTATGTATTTTTCCATAGTGCCTAGTAATGTACTTATATTTCTTGGTGGTTTTTTTTTTTCAGGGAAGCCACAAAAGCCGACATCCCATCAAAACACACGGAGCACAGAATCACAGACACCTCTTATATGAACGCTGGGCACGGTGGGGAATGTGGTACAAATACCAACCTCTTGATTTAATCAGGTATTAGTACTTTGAAGAGTTTCTGTGATGCAAACTGCCTGGCAACAGTGTGCTAGCTATACTCCTAAATTCCTGGTGCTTTCCTATAACAGTCAGCGATTATCAGATTAGACTGGGATTCTCTAAGTTGCTTCTTTTGGGTGGTCTTTTGCGTAGGGCTGTTAATTTCAGATGAATCTGCATAAAAGACGTGTAGTTCCAACTGCTCCAGGGTTTGCAGTGTGGAACTTAAAACACAAACCCGGGATGTGGTCTGCTGATCAGAGGCACTTGCCCCTCATCAGAGCACCTCTGAGAGCAGCCTGTGATTCACGTGCACAGTCAGAGTTATCAGATGCAGTGAACTTAAAATGCGACTCAGTTATAACCTTTTCCCTCTGGGTTTAAGTAAACTTCTGTTCATGTGTCTTGGAATTAATGTGGTAGGTTACCAAATGTAAAGTAGAGAAATATATATATAATTGAGGTTTCATAATGGTGATACTTGAATTTCCTGCTTTCCTCCTCTGACATTGAACACCAATAGTTCATTTTCCTTGCTGTCAGTTTTTATTCCTGATCTGACAGTCATAACCAATCATCTGTGGAGCTAAGCATGTGCCATGGGACAATTCTGTGCTGTATCATCCTTGATTGACTTTCTGTTCACTGCTACTTCGTCTGTTCTAGCACCTGATACGCAAGTTTTGAAGAATTAAGGCTCAGTCTTCAGCTTGTGTTTTCAGACCATTGTTTTCAATAATAATAGTTTGAAATATGTCACATTACATGATTACCTATCATAAATGCTTTTTATAATGGAATACGTAGATCATACCAACTTACTCTATTCCTTTCCTGAACTTTTTGTGTCTGTGTACATCTCTCTCTCCCCGTGCCACTCTTAATTGAAAGCTAACTAAACTAATAATCTTGATACTAGTACATCTGCTTAGCCATTGCAAGGACACGAAAATACAGAGGCACTTTAGTTATATCCTTGTATGTTCTCATAAGTCTGAAATTAATGTCACTAAAATGTTATCACAGCCTGAAAAAAAACCCCACCTTTTGGTAAACTGACAGTTTTGCCATAAACCTGTGAGGGAAGTTCCTTGTTAGAATTATTCTGCTGCTATGACAATAGAGATAGACAGAAGCCACCATAACTTTTAACTTTAAACAATGCGTATTGTTTCCTTTTCATGTAGGCGATATTTTGGTGAAAAAATTGGGCTGTATTTTGCCTGGCTGGGTTGGTATACTGGAATGCTTATTCCTGCTGCCCTGGTTGGGCTCTTTGTTTTCCTCTATGGATTATTTACAATGGATTCCAGCCAAGTAAGGTAAGATCCTATATAATAACACATAATAGCCTGTTGAAAAATTAGAACAGTCTGGCACAGCTGAGATTGTTACACTTTTAAATGTTTTCCAGATATGGTAATCATGCAAAAATAACCAAATAGAACATTTTGCACTTGAGTCAAGTGTATACACTTTGCATATGTGTTTTGCATCAGGCTGGGTGCATAACATTGACAGCAGCTGTTCTTACTGCTGCATCCACAGTGAGTCCTTCTTTCTGTAAGGAAAAATAGACCAACCTGTCTTTAATGACCAGTTCTACTGTTGTAGATCCTGCAATAGCTGTCGATCTAATTGAAGGGTGAAAAACAAGACATATTCCCTCATTACATCCATATTGTCTATAACTTCCAGACTGTAGTACAGTTGCTAAACTTCATCTAATTTTTGCCTATGCCTTTTTTTTTCCCCCTCCCTGCATTAAGAGTGGCAAACTTGGAGTCTTAATAAAATTCTTATCTTTATCAATGTAACTTGAAGTCAGGAGACTCATCTTCAGGGAGATTAACACCCACGTGAAATGAACCAAGTTTTCAAGTTTCCCACTGTGGTGATTTTGCTCTGAGGAGGATTTATGTCAATTTAGAAGTTGTGATGAGTATGCTTAAGTTACGCACTGACGTATTTTTAGGAACTGTTTCAGAGGATGCACCCTAATTGCAAAGTTTTCTATTAGATGTTATCAGGCACACCACTATCAGTCCTCTTACAATTGCAGCTGTTCCTCCAAGCAGTTTGGGAGCTTAGGCTGTAAGTATAGTTGGAGTCAGATTTCATGGAAAGTGTTGTTTCTTGGGCTTTGAACAAGACTATATAAAGTTTTCTTTATGGAATTTTCTTTAACTACTATTTCACTGTCACCGTGAGTTATATTCCAGAGTGTTGTAATGCATGCCTCTTTTTTAGTCTTGCTTTTTACAGCAAACTCATGAGAAACTGTACAGATTCAAACTGCATTAAATACAGTTCAATGCAATAAATATATCAGACAGGAAACTGTGCTATCTTTAAGCTATTGTTCTCTTTATTAGGATTGTTTTTCACCATAAATGTCCACAAAATACAATGGATATAAAGTCAAGGATCAGCCTGTTCTTAGAGCACAGGGGTTAGAGCTACTGAACTGATAATCTTATATTTGTTACATGTAAAGTGACACAGTTTCAATGAAGGGAACGAGGGGCCATAATCTACTTTTATCAAGATATAGCTTAGTATTTCAGGCACTCCTTGGGGAAGAGAAAGTGTGGCATTGACAACTCAAGAAAAAGGAATAGAATTTCTGATAATTCCATTCTTTCAAACTGTAAGCTATTGTATGCTTGCATATTGTAAAATCATAGACTATCCTGAGTTGGAAGGGACCCACAAGAATCATCAAAGTCCAGCTCCTGCCACTGCATAGGACAGCCCCAAGATTTACACTGTGTGCCCGAGAGCATTGTCCAAACTCTTCTCGTACTCTGTCAGGGCTTGGTGCTGTGACCGCTTCCCTGGGGAGCCTTTCCAGTGCGCAACCACCCTCTGAACCTTTTTCTAATATCCAACCTAAACCTCCCCTGACAAAACTTCAGGCCATTCCTTCTGGTCCTGTCACTGGTCATCAGAGAGAAGAGGAAGCTGTAGACTGCTCAGTCTCCCTCAGTCTCCTCTTCTCCAGGCTGAACAAACCAAGTTACCTCAGCCACGGCTTCCCCTCCTGGCTCTTCACCATCTTTGTAGCACTCCTTTGGATGCTCTCTAATAGCTTTGCATCTATCTTATATTTTGCTCTCAAAACTGCACACTGTACTCAAGGTGAGGATACACCAGCTCAGCGTAGAGCAGGACAGTCACCTCCTGTTTGTCGTACACTTCTCCCAAGAACACCTGAAGATACGACTCCTGTTTAGTTCTGTTGGCAGAGAGATGCAGTTATTTTTCTTGCTGAAGGTTGCAGGATATAAATCCCGTGAGCACATAGGTAGGCTGCCTTCCAAGGTTTCCTGCCCTCAGTTTTTTCCCTTAGCTGCTGCTGAGTAGCTGCAGACAGAACACACAGACCTGAGTTTGTCCCCATGGGGGCTGGTTGTACTGGATCCCATCCTGAGGTACCTCAGTGTCATGCTGTGCTACGTGGAGTGCCAGGGAGCCCATCGGGGTCTCCAGGCTCTATTCCAGAAACAAGAGACTGACAGTTAGGTAATCCACCATATAAGCCCAAAATGCCTACAAGGGGAAGTGAGTATATATTTGTTATAGCTATCATTAGCCAGTGTTCATTTCAGAATACTGTCAGAGGGTGGGTTATTGCAGAAGGCCTGGCTGTGTGCTCTGTGGCACCCCCATCTGTAATTTGGATGTGGTAATTCTGGGCAGAAGGTCCGATCTGTATTTGATAATTTGAATTTGTGCAGTTGGGACACAATACTGTTGCGTCAGGGCACTGCTCTGATCAGGTTAATAACAACAGCTTGTGATTCAAGAACAGATTTTAACTAACTCAAGCTGATTATGCCTGCTCTGATAAAATGTATGTAGATGTTTTCTGTACCACCTTGTGTACTTAGGCAATTGGGAAGGCCACTGATAACAGATGCTGCTCCTTGCCATATTTATTTACTTAGCCTGAAAGGTGTTAGTGAGGATTAGACAGAAACCTCCTACCTAGAGCAGAGAGGAGACATGCATTAGCAGGCAGACAGGCTGCACACCTCCTCTTACTCTTGCCAGAGTCTGAGACTGTGAGATTGTTTGTCTGGTGTTTCTGCAGTCATTTAAAGAAACCTTCTAGATAAAAACCGGTAGGAGTTTTAAAATCTGTCACTTGATTTTAAGCAGTGCAGCGACTGCAGTGTGCAGGTGCAGTGATCAGGAAGAAATGGAGTTGGGTATGTTGTGCTGAAAAAATCTAGACACAAGAAACCCAGTGGCAATTAAGAATTTAACAGTAGTGCTAGGGCATTATGGCAGTGTCAGAACTGGCACGTTGCCCCAGATGCAGTATTATTTGGTGAACACTATTTCATGTGAAACAGGCTTATTAACACCAGTTATGTGGACCTGTGGACATTAGGAAGTGGTGATTTGAAGTATGATAAATTCTGTCAAAAAGCCCAATTTGTCTGTCTTGTGTACCACAAAATCTGAATTTAGCAACTGATCAGTTTTGCAGAAGGAGGATTTCCTCAGTGATGTGCCTTCACCTCTCGGGTGCAGGGAGCTGCCATCAACCCCCCTCTAGTGGCTTCAGGCAGGAAACATCCGTTTCTTCTTTTTCCAAACATCCAGCACAGTTTCAGCAGAGAAGGAATAAGCAAATAAACAAATATATATTGCCACAGAACTGAACATTGCTCGCCATGCCAGCCATAGGTTTTGTGCAGCAGTAATTCAAGGATGATGCAGAATATTGTCACACCTAAGATCTGGTTTGTTCGGGCAGCGTTACTGAAATGTTCTTTTTCTTGCATGAGTTTTAAATCAAGCTCAGTAATGCTGTGGTTGCCATAAGCCGGCACTGAAGTCTTCTGGGGTACTGAGATTACACTACAGCTGTCATTATTACTGCAGCTCATTGCAGGATACCATTATGAGAAGAAGGTAACCAAGAGAAATATCCAGATAATCTCTGTTGAAGAAACTCCATAGTAACTCCCAGGATATTTGGATTATATTAACAGGACTCAGACATGCAGAAACAAAAATGCAGAACATGAAATTGTATTTGTATTTCGTATGCTTTTATATAGATTTTGTTCCTAGTGCCCTTCCTGAGCTGATTTGGAGGGAATGCAAAGTGGTAGTCAAATGGAAGGGCTGAAATAGCCCTGCAACACTCCCTTCATTTGGGTTCTCTCAACAAATTATGTGCCATATCTATTTCCTGTCTTTATTTTGAGTTGCATGTCAAGTCGATTAGTCCACATAAAAACAAATCTGATCGTTTGAGAGTTTGGTTTTGATGTGTTTATAGATATTAATTTTCACTGTTGTAAATTGTCCCCTTATTGTCACTCAAACAGAAATGCCAGGTATGAACACAGCATGGCTTGAGCTGTCTTTGCACCACGTGCTGTAGTCAGATCTCAGATACGTGGGCAAGAACAGTACAAAACAGCTTATTTTGCTCTCTTAAACTGAAGATTTGAGTTGCAATTGAATAACAATTAACACAGCACCTGCCACAGACACTTGTATAGCAAATGTTATTGCCTTTGCAGAGTAGTATGAGAGCATGTGACCTATCATTGTCAGTATAATTTTGTGAAACTTCATGTGTTATTAAAAACAAATCAACATTTTTAACTCAAGATATATAATACAGAAAATGTAACATTTATCATCAGAATTTAAATTCAAAGTACAGAACATTTTGCTCTTATATTTGACAACAGTTTGCATTATTGCCAAACCATTATAGCATGTGATTAAAGTGTGATTTTTCCGTGCTTAATAATTTGATTTAAAATGTAAGAAAGAAAACTCACTGATATGGCACACACTAAAATTTCTGTTACTCTGCAACTCTGAAATGCTCATTCTGGCTTAAGAACTATCCAGGATGATTTCTTTGTCAGGTTCACATTATTTTTAGGGTTTCAGTGAATTAGTGATTGTGATGTTATGTGAAATATGACCAAAGATTAAGATTTATATTTAATCTTTTAATTATATTTACTGTTATGTCAGTATGTAATAGACCACTCATTTGGAAGTAAGCATAATCTCCCAAACAGTGTTAAGAGTGTAAATTTAGCTTTTAGAAGAAGGAGAGTGTAAGTGCAATGTTTATTAAAACAAATTAGTAGGGATTTCCTGGCATTCATTTTATACTGCTACTTCCCTGGTGTGTCATGGGATCGTTTCAGGCGTGTCATCATTGCTGAAGGATAGGGAAAGGCAATAGCTGAGGTTCTCTGGGAAGCTTACTCACTGCAGTTAAGATTTCCTTTAAAATTCATTTTTGCACTTCCGTTAGTTCGGTTTTGCCTTTGTCAAGACAATTAGTTATGGACTATGCTTTGAATATGAATGGTCCCAGTGAAGACAGTGAATTCCTCTTCCTAAATCTTAGGATCCTTAAGCATCACAATGTGGCTTGAAGATAGTGATCCCTAAGATAGGATATTAAAGTGGGGGTTTTTTTATTAGTCCTATGCATAAGTTCTTCTGTAGAAAATAAAAATGCAAAGATTTGAAATACTACTTCCAGAAATCCCTGTCAGTGTGTTTTTACATGACCTAAGTGTGTATCATCATCCTGTGGAACAGACCTTTAGCTGATCTGATTAGGATAATTTGGTTGAAATCAGTGTAGTTATACCAGTGATGTCCATCCCTTCAAGGTTTAGAATCTTCTGCATCACTTAGAAAATTAGGCGGCAAATGGCTTGGAAGGTAGTGAGCAATTTTCTGTTCTTCTGTTTGTAACGTTTGGGAGAGAATTCCCTAGTGGGAGAACTGTATCATGATGTCCAAAAATATTGCACAGCTCCCCTAGGGCCCATAGTTTTCAGGTTCCTGATCTGGGATTAGGCTTTTCAAGGCAAACGTTCACTTTTGATTTATTTTGTTGGTCCAGTTTTGTGGTGTAGGCACTGCCAACAAACAGGGAGCACAAATGGCATAGCCTCAGAAAATTTTGAGAATGCCAGAAGCCTTTTTATAAACTTTATTTTCCTGTCTCATGTTAAAGCAAAGAGATCTGCGAGGCAAATGAAACCGTCATGTGCCCTATGTGTGAGCGCAATTGCACACTACAGAAACTCAATGAAAGCTGCATATACGCCAAGGTAATTATGAAATTATTGCTATCAAGCTAATTTTTGTCTAAAGACCCCGTTTCCTTGTGTGATGTGTAATGGCTGCCCTTGTTTCAGTAAAGACTTCTGAAAAATGTGTTGTTCCTCTACAGAGAGTTTTTTCAGGCTTTCTAATTCATCTTTCTAATAAGGAAATGATCTGAAATGATCAAAGATTATGCTAAAATTCTGTGAGCATTTCCTTATTAATAAATGATTATTTTCATCAGCTGAAAGTCCCCCATAATAAAACGTTTCTGTGTGTGGTTTTTTCCTGCTTTCCCCTGTGGCTGACTTTTTTCCCTTGCTTACTTTGTAATTGAATTTTTGCTTCTCCTCAAGGAATTCTCTAGCATAATGTGCCTGTGATGCTCTTTGCTCTGTCAAACTAACGCAAAGATTTCACATAATCAAATATTTTGCTGCAAGGAGCTATTCTTCAAACTTAAATAATCACCAGGACCTCAGTATATGTGCAGTGTTTGCAAGTGAGCAATATATTTTGATGTGTGGTATGTTCATAATGCTGAAAAAGCAGCGTTGGCATTTTTCTTGCAATTCTTTCCCCCATGAGGTAAATCCTTTCTCAGAAGACTGTATTTATAAAATGTGATGGTCTCTGCTCCATGGCATTACAACAAAACTTGCAGCAGTGTGAAAGGGAAAATGAATTTTGTATTAGATTTCAAAATTTCCTATAGATAGGACCAATGTTGAGTAAAGCTGAACACTTCAAATCTCTCTGTGAAGATTTTTTTTTAGAATTATTAATGTTTACAATTTCCAAATTTAATTTTCTATTTTATAATGCTGATATCACTGAAATATCACTGAAAATGTTGTACTTAAGGCAAGGGTTTTTAAATACTACTGTACCTATATGGCAGAAATGTGCTCCATGAGGGTTTTTTGTAACTTTTATTTTACTAATTTTTTTTTTTTGATGTGCACTGGACCTAAAAGCTTTCTTAATTGAAATAGCATTATGCAAGCTATACAACCCATCCCAAAAATCCCTTTTTTCAGAAGATGGTAAGTGCCTCTTCAGCAGTCCACTGCAGTTTAACAGGAAGTTATATGCTTTAGATCCTGTTATGTTAACATCTCCAGTTAATAAGAAGCAGCTTTTTGTCTTATTTATATTTACACTGACATCATCTGCTTAAATCATGTACATTTCACATTTAATGTCACATTGTGAATAATTCATTGCCATAGAAAAAATGTGGCAGTCCATCCATGCTTCATTTGTTTTCAAATCAATCCTTTTGAAGAAAAATTCAGATGACAGCCAGGGAAGACAAGCAGTTACCACTCATATTCCACAGTCACAGGCACTCTTTTCTTGTGTCTGCAATTATAGAAATTGATGTAAGCTCCCAGCTTTTCCTGCCAATGCTCTTGCTCTGAAAAACCCATCAACCTTGGATTAGAACACAGAAAACAAACAAAAATTGTCCATTTTCAGGATTTGTGTGTTCCAAACCTCCCCCAAGCGTGGGAGAGAGAGAACTCTCTTTGGGAAGGAATAGGATTACCGTCTGGCCAATCGAGTGGCAAAGAAAAATAAAAACCGAAAACAAAGCTCAACGAAGCTTTTTATGAAGGTTGTAACTATAATGCCTTCACTCACTGTGGTGTCTCTAAAGAAAAGGTTCATGGCACCTTCACTCATTATCTCTTGGTACGGACTGTCTGCTTTCCAGCTGGGATTGTGATCCCGCTGGTTGCCACCGTCTTGCTCAAGTTGAGCAGCAAACATCTAAATATGTGTCAGCACTTCCACTGTGTTTGCACCCAAATTAGTGAATGAAAACAACCTGTAATGTTAGAAAACTGTAGTCTGATTCCAAATCAAATGGTCCTTTGTACTTTCTGAAGCGCTGTTAGTAATATACGTAAGGGGAACTAGTGTATTTTAGAATAAGTCGTTGGATCTGCTCTCTGGGAAAAAAAAATGGCATTTCCTTCTTCTTTCCTGTTCCAGAGGTGGAGCTTGTCAGCATTTATCTCTGGTTGCATCGTAACTTACTTCTCTGTCTACTTTCTACATAATCAAAGAGCTGATAGGCAAGGGAAGCTATTCCTGATTCATTCCAGACATCAGCACCCTTATTCTGGAGTAAGCATTTTAATCCTTAGTCATTCAAGTAGCTCACTGTAGAGTACATAAATGTTAAGTTAATTAGAAACAGTGAATTCCCTTAAGTGATTGAAGTTCATTTCCCCAAACCTACTTATGTCACAGGACCTGCCTCATTTGTGTAAGGGCTGTGCTCATGTTTCAGATTAATAAAACTGCTGCCAGGGATTCTTTCTTAAATATCTGCCAGGTTTCCCTGTAGAGGAGCACTTTGGACAGAACAGGTTAATGCCAGAAAAATAATATGCTTCAAATGCTTCTTCTGCCAAGTTTTTTTTGTAAAGCTAGAGACAGAATACAAAAGATGCCTTTGTCCTCCTTGTTCCTGCCCATTTCTTTCATCCCCTCCCTCTTCCATTTAAAAGTGCCACACTGAAGTGAGGTTTATCGTTTAAGGGAAAGGCAGGTAATACCTGAAATGCCGAATGACCAGGCTGTCATTCTCATCCACATCAAATGGACTCTGATCTGTGATTTGCATGAGTCCTGGAGCCAGCACACCTTGGCCTTGGCCTTGGGGCAGGGTGTTGGTTCAGGGTGGATTTGAAATGCCTCAAGTTGTGCCTGTCATCAGTCAGGTATGCTGATGGACTAGCACAGAGTCCTACAATGTCACCTCTGCTTAGAGGCCTTCTGATCAACCAAGTCCCAGACTGCATTTAGCCCTTTAGACCATCAAGTCTTAATTTAGAGTGTGGTCCTGGAAGACTTTCGCCTAAATGCTCTTTACCAAGAAAAAAACAAATCAGGAGCCGAGTATCTATTTTCTACTCTTAGCAACATTAATTCTGCTGCCTTAGGTTTTGTTGGTTGGTTGGTTAACTTTGTGTTTTCTTGGAAAGATGCACTGTTTACTGAGCAGAATATCCAAAGTCACATCCTCGCAGACATCAGCACTCAAACTCAGTAATGTTGATCAGTTATTGTGCTGCTTTTGTTCACTTCCCCCATTTTCAGTCTCGTTCCCATTATGTTTGTGTTTTCCTTTATGGAAGCAAAAGAAAAACAAAACAAAACACGTATTTGGTTGACAATTGATCCCGCTGTATGATCCTAGCAGGGAACATACCGGATTAATTGATGTCCAGTACCACATGGTCAATTCCCATTTCCAAACCTCAAAAAAAAAAGGAAAACAGAACTCATGTACAGATGAAATATATGTTTATAATAAATTTTCACAATATTATCATTTTACTCAATAAGGAATAAAATAGAGGCAAGAAGCACAGTTGCTACTAACATTTTCTGCTTCCATTAGTTAGTTTTCTTGATTTCTGAGGCAGAAGCAGTAATGCCAGACTTTTCTAGAAGGATGAAAATCTATCTGCAGGATAAGTTCTCCTTGCAGCAGGCAGTTCCCACAGGAGCAGGTTGGGTAAGCTGCCTGAGGCAGGCTGTCAGCTCCAGCATCCTGGCACACCTCGTTCCTGTTGGCCAGAGTAACTTCAGGTTTAAAACGAGGTCACAGCACAGCAAAAGTCAGTCTGGTTACCTGTGCCCTTCCACTGGCATAAGGACAGGTTTATTTTCATGATAAAAGCTTAAAAATTGGTTCTTTAAGTCAGCAACACAGTCAACACTAATGAAAGGAAAGGTTTTCCAATAATATTCCATTTTAAGACATTCTTTTCTTATTTCAAAGACTGGTTTAGGACAATAGAGATCAGAGCCACTTGTAGCACTTTTTTATTCCTTTTTCTTCCTCCTTCAGATCCTCTTTTAATATAGGCCTGTTGATGATAAGTTGGTTTGCTCTAGTACTTTATAATTATTTATGCTTTTTTTTTTTCTTCAAATAGGAATTTGGTGTCTCTGCTTTGCTTAATAATTGCCATCAACATCTTAAACCACTCTTCATTAGAAGAAGTGTAGGCCTGTTATCCCTGGACAAATTACGTTGCTATAAATTGGCAACTGTAACTTTACAGAAAGTATATTGATCTCAGTATCAGCTTCCTAAAAACAGTTTCATATTATGGACTGAATATTGGAAATTGCAGATTTTTATAATATAAATTCCGGTGTTTTTGTAAGTTTTGTAAGAATCAAACTCAGATGTTCAGAATGATCCATAGGCATGCAAAACCTGATTTTCAATCAATACTTACCTTCAGTCAGTGGACATATATAAAGTAAATATATGTAAAAAAGTACTTTCTATTTCAAGATGTATCTTCAACACCTAAGCTTTAGACTTTGCAGCCAAATACCTGTTCTGCTCCAAAAAATCTTTTGACAAAGAGTAAGATAAGGAATAAATCAAACCAAAAGAAGAGCATTCATGAGAAGAAATTAAGTTCACAGTTTAGAATTATGGGGGCTTCTAGAGGGTGATACACAGAAATTATTTAATGTTTGTTGGAGTTAAAGTGCACAAGCCTTTTAAAAATGAGATTATGTCAACAGTTTGAGAGGCTGAATATTATTCCTGGATAAAAAGTAATAGATGCTGTTCTTGCCTGGAAAGAAATTGCAAAACAGCTCAGGAAGAGAATAAAATGGAATCAAAAGAAACATTAAGTAGAGGAAGAAATGTGAAGAGTTACTTAAGCTCATAAAAACCGTAAAATAGAAAAGGTTGAGGTTAAATCTGACCCACCATATGTCAGGAATTCTGGATGAATTTTTAACCTGTCTGAACATGGACAGAACAGCTCTTAGTGACTGATGATGCACAAAGTGATAGTCTGGAACAGCAGATTTCAACCTAACTGAAAGGTAGAGTGTGACAAACCTTCGTAGAACAAACATGCAAGTAGAAATATTTATTAGAAAGCTTAGCTTTTGGCTTCTGCCACCAGTTTTGTACTCTGGGATTTTTGGGGCAAAACAGAATGTGGCAATGTTAATTGTTCCTGATGTTTTCTGTTTTTCTGTTTAGGTTACACATTTGTTTGATAATGGAGGGACTGTTTTCTTTGCTATTTTCATGGCAATTTGGGGTAAGTACATTTTTTTTAATTATTATTTTTTGTTTACCCAACCCTTTTATATCGTTACTTGATAAAGGGAGATTATAGCTCTTGATAAAGTCTAAAGAAGGATTTTATCACAAACATATTTTTTCCTGGTTTCATTCACTTCAATTTCTGTGCCAATAGTGGGTGAAAATGATGCCTTTTATTGCTATTGTAATGACTGTCATTAGCGTCTTTAAGCTTGACTTTTATATTATTCAGGCCAAAGCCTTTTTAGAGGCAAACATGTAGGTTAATCAGCCTTTCAGTCTTTTCACACTGGTGGATACATTCTTCTCCTTGGATAATGGAGTCCTACCCTTATCTCAAGTCCCTCCCCACAGTCTAAATTAGTAGGCGTATTTGGGGAAAAGAGGAAAGGAAAGGTGGATACCAGAGTCTTTGTGTAACCCGGGACACCTCTCATAATAGGTCAGTGTAATAGTGCCATAAAAGACAGATTTGGTGGTTCCAGCATGAAATACTTGATGGAATTAGCTTGCACTGAAGCTGGTACTATTTTGCTGCTGGGAAATAGAGAAGAAGAATAGAACCAGAGATAATTAATTTTACCATTATGAATATTTGTCAGTGTAAACCCTGAGAAAACAACAGCAGTTCACATACATACAGTTGTCTGAATTCAAGCCAGAGTTTTGAAGTTTTAAATAAAATGGCACACAACAGCTTTATTTATGTAATATATATGAGTAAACATTAATGATTCTAACTTAAAGTGAAGGACGAACAAGTGTCATGAATTTTGAAGGCTGGTATAGTAAGAGCAGAAAAAAATACACAAATGAAAGCAAAATATCAAAGAGTTACATAGAAAACAGAAGCACATGCAAAAATCAGAATTGGATTGTTAAAAATTAATATGATATAGTTGAAGGGCACACTTTGTTTGCCTCAGTGATAATTCTTCATTTACTCCTAATCTTGCTATTACAGCATAGCAATTATTAATTATTACTTTCATAAATTCCTAAAATACATTGCAGTTAGTTTTATGGCTACCAATGCAGACAACACTGGTAGCTTCTTAGCATCTCTTCATCTCTGTCCTCAAATTCTCCTTAAGAGAGAGCTCTCTCTCCTTTAAGCTGAGGCTGAGGTTTGGGTATAAGGAGGAAATTGCTTCTATGACACTGCTGTATCAGGAAAACAGTACCGTGTGTGCTAAGGAAGGTGAAAGCTGAGCATTGCATTTTTCTTGGTTTCAAGCAGCAGGGTGATACTCTCACGTACTATAGGTGAATGTGTCTCAGATTTTTAGTCTGCTGGGCACAATGTTAGAAATCGGGTTCTGGCTCTGATGGGTCGTGTGCTGGTTTTGATTGAACCTGGCTGGGATGGCAACACTGCACGTACAGACTCAAACCTTTAACGTTTTAAATAAATACCTGTTTAACTCTTACTCAGTGTGACTGGGCAGTTCCTCTCTGGTGTGTGTGTGTATGGGGCTGTAATTCACAGGCAGTTAGAGAGAGAACTCCATCGACATGATCCACAGTCTCCCCACTAGATAAAGCATTTTAGCAGAGCACAGTTAACACAGGCATGTCCCACGTGTGCTGGTTTCTCTGCATTTTGTTTTGTTTATTCTATGCCTTTCCAGCTGTGTCTTTTTCATATTCTTTCTTTTTATTTAGGCCTGTCTGGTAATGGCAAAGAGATGAACTATGCAATTATTTGCATTATGCTGCCATATTTTACGCTTTAGCTGGACAGAACTGGACCATGCTTTTAACATATCTATATACATAGCAGAGATTCCTTTCTTCTCGTGTTTAGTATTTCTTCTAGCTAACCTGTACCAACACACTTTACATAATTTCTCTACAGATCTGGCCTGCAATTTAAACAGGAGATCAGTTTGAAAGAGGAGTACAAGCTTATCTTCTTTTTTTCCCATCAATAGTGATTTTAATTCTGTGTCATCTTAGTCAAAAGTTAGATGTAGTTCATGTTACTCAGTAGTTCCATTCTCTGCAGCAAACTTCAAGTAATCCAAACTGAGTAATCCAAGTAAATCTAATTAATTTTGTCACATTCACGGAGGAAGGTACAAATGTAAAGTGGGGCCATGAGTCATTTATATTCGGACGCAATAGTTTCACATGAAGGTAGTTAAACTGAGGACTTTTTTTGGTATTGATATTAAAATATCATTGCAGTCCTAGTCAAATTTTTCTCTGTTACAATGTCTTCATTGTTGACAAAAGTTACCCAAGGCAGAATCTTACCTGGATGCTATTTGTCTGTATTATTTCTAAGAAAGCAAGTATAATATGCTTCCAGGAAAACTATAGGTTGATCATTTAATTACAAAATAGAGTAGTCATACTCTGCTTCTGGACCCTGCCTGTTGCATATCTTGTGATTTTTCTCTTAGTTTTCAAAAACTGTTTGCAGGGCAGTGGCTGTAAGATAACAGCTGCCAGGTTATTTGGGAAAAAAAAAAAGACAGGCTGTAGATAACAGGCAAGAATATAATCTGGAATAAACATCAGGGTGAAGGGTGGGATGGTGAGAAGTCAGCCATAGGAATGCCATCGGGTGGGTGCCCTGCACTGTCTTCCTCTGACTTGTCTGCTGTGCTGGTTTTGTCGTCTGAGGCACCTCCGAAACTCGTATCGTATGGTCCAAGTGAGTTGTCCAAGTGCAGAACTGAAGGGATAATACAATTTTTTTAAAATATGTTGCTTGAAAGATTTGTATCCCCATACACTGGACACCTCATGGTTTAATTCATCAGCCCCTCATGGTTAAATCCAGTTAACCTCTTTCTGACAAATGGGGGAGCAAAAGATAAAGGCCCTGATTCACAGTCTTCCGCAGATAACTCTTGTACTCCCAGCAACACCCCTTCAGCATCCACATGAGTGGTGGACTTGCAAAGGTGGTTCCTAATCTGACATTCTGGCAGCTTTCAGCTCTTGCATTTAAGGCAGAAAAGCTGTATTGCCAGAGTTTATTTATATTGTATTTTATATGAGGAGAAAGGTGTGTTTAGCCTCTCAGTGTTTGTTTAAACGTTTAAAAATGAAGTCCAGGAACATGATACAAATATTTGGAGTGTGGTTACACTTTAATACAAGTTTATATATACTCATGGAGAAAACAAAAGCTTTTTTTTTTTTAATTTTTAAACCTCTTAAAAATATTTTTATTCATAGAAACATATATCTTCGACCTTCATTTTGTAAGTGATGTTGGATGAGTAGAGTGTCTAGCTTTTTTTAAGTTAATCAGCTTGGGAGAGTTTTTGAGCTATGGTTTTGAACTTGCCCACAATCCTTTGAATGAGTTCACTGGTACTAGATATGATTTTCCTGATGTTTCAGAGGTTAAAAAAATAGCTTGTAAGGAGGAGACATAGAGTTAAGGGGTGTATTGGTTAAGCTAAAACTTAAAAATAATAAATTAATGTCAGTTGAAAACTAGTTTGCCTGGAGTTAATGATATCCTAATAATTCAGTAAGACCAGACCATTTAAGCAGCCCTGTGGAGAAATAAATGTTTATATGCAAACCTCTTTGCTGTTCCTTACCTGGGTCATTCCTTGTATCATCATAAAGCCGTCTGTGGGAAAAGGACTCAGATCTTTTCTTACCACATATAAAATATCCAATCAGGCCAATTAATACAAATCCCAAAATGGCTCCTACAATGACACCAACTATTACTCCTTCTTTGTTGGTTTTGTCTGGGAGAGAAAGAGAGAAAGACAAGATAGTTGTATGGGAATTATAAATCTATAAAGCCAGATACTTCATTCTGGCCTTATAGCAGTTGAGGCTTTGTGGAGTGAGGCTTTTCACCAAGGATCTGAAATGCCTGGCTAACTATGACTAGACCAGCCTCTCTGCAGAAACTTTCTACCTTTGTAAAAGAAAATAGACATCTTCATCCTTGAGTTTCAGGGTAATAACTGGGTTTTAGAAAAAAAAAAAGGGTGACTAAATAAATTTTTAGTCAAATAAAAAAGGTTCCAGGTTTAATTACTGAATCAACCACTATTTTTTATTTAAAGAAATAAGCAGTAATCACTTTTTGAATGCAATTATTCATAAGCATTTAAGCCAGCAGTTAAAACTGCAGCCTCTGAATTTCAAATGATTAAATTTTAGAGTACCAATTTTTGCATATGCAAGGTAAAAAATCCAGTAATGCTTTTTGCACCCGTTCGCTTAGCAGAATAACTACATTCCTTCCAAGATTTTCCTCAAATTTCATAAAACTTTTCTTCGAGGTACTCAGTTTTTCTTGGGACTGAACTTGTTCTCCCACCTCTTTTCCTTTTCAATCCACATTATCTAAAGAATCACGTACATTGTAATTATTAGAACTATGATGGGAAACATGAAAGTCTGATGTTCCTTCAGTTCTTAGTACAAACTGTACTGTACTGGTTACGATGGATAAAGCTTTCAGTCCTGTGTTAAAAGCTTGAAAGTTAATTAATGGAAAAAAAATTATGATGCCTTCTAATCTTTCCTTTTCTTTTCCTGAAAACCTGATTCAGAGCAGGATAGAGAAGTGTCATGACAGTTCTATGCTCTGTTGTTTTCCCACGCATACTTAACTTGATAATGAAATGCACAATGAGTAATTCCTTTGAAAGTGTTTATAAGAAGTCATCTTTGGTCACAAAAGTTTCTGAATTTAAGAAAGTTGATGTGTTATAGATCTTAAATGTAATTTCTACACATCTGCTTTGAAGGCCCACTCCAGTGTGAACAGGCAGTATCTGATCATTAGGTTCTTGCACTCTTGGAAGTGTTAAATAAAGCAGTAAACAGTAAATTTTAAAAGTATATTTTTTATTTTGGTGAGCTTTAAATTTAGTCTGTACTAGGTCAGTTATGAATTCACACATCTTGTAAAGCCTCCAGTTCAATTAAACAAAGATTTTATTTCAGCGTTATTATTTTATTAAACCATTTTATTAAGCTTTAGTTAGGTCCTTACCTTCATTGGCATCTTTTGGATTGGGTGATGCAGTGGAAGGGTTGCTGGAGTTATAATTCAGCTTTGTTGTCTGCTGAATGGTGTTGATATTTGGGGTAGGACTGTCCTGCTTCACCGTGGGTGACGTGAGAGTGACACTGATGGGGAACAACGTGGTGGAGTTGATTGAAGAATTATCACTTGGAAGCTCCAAATCCCCAGGAGTAATAGAGGTGACTGTGGAGTGATTTGGTGTCACTGTGGAAGCAGATGTAGCTGCAACACTTTTGATCGCTCCAGAAAAGTCACCCGTTGTTCTATAAGTCGCTAAAGTCGTTGGGCTTCTGTGGTAGTTTGTGGTAGGGTTATTTGTTCCATCTTTGGACACGTATGAAGATAAAATGGTGGTGCCAACAGAGACCCTCAGGGATGTGGTGTTTGGCTCACTGATCATTTCTGTTCTTTTCATTACATTTTGATTGGCAGCTGTTGCTGCAGCATCGCTGGGGACAGGAGGATTTACGGCAGTAGTCCTACGCGGAACAAATATCTGTGAAGCTGGTTTCACTGCAGACTGATGGTTATCTGTAATTGAGCTGTTTTGTTTACTTTTTTCTTTTACTTCTCCAGCCTCAGTATTGCCTATGTTCCAGTGCAGTCTTGCAAGCAGAAAAATGAGAATCATCCCACGAGAGGGCTGCATGGTGTTGAATTTAAAGTTTCTTATATACGAAACCTGCAAGAAATTCACTTTTGTCTATGATTTTATTTTACAAAACAAAGCTACTCAGTTAAGACCCAAATAAGATTGTAAAAGAAGTTAGTGTTATACAATACAAATCTCGCTAATTTACCACATGCTGATGCTGAAAATTTTATGACCCTGAGTTACGACTGACCTAAAACTATATTGATGATCAACAAAATTGATCTCATATTGATCGACATGCATTGCAATAGTGATCTCAGTGTGTTTACGGAGATGTTATGGGATAGCTCACGTGATTGGAATGTTGCCATGAAGGACTACACTCTGTTTAGGAAAGAGAGACCGGGAAGACGTGGCGGTGGAGATGCCCTGTGTGTGAGGCAACACTTGGAATATGTGGAGTTCTGTTTTGGGGTGGATTATGGGTGACTGGAGAGCTTATGGGTTAGGATTAAAAGGGGGGACTAGTAAGGGTGACACTGCTGTAGGTGTTTGCTACAGTGGTCTGATCAGGAGGAGAAAATGGCTGAGGTCTTCTACAGACAACGTGAAGCAGCCTCAAAGTCACAGGCACTGGTTCTTGTCAGGAACTTTAACTACCCTGACGTCTGCTCGAGAAGCAACACAGTAAAGCACAAACAGTCCAGGAGGTTCTTGGAAAGCAGTGATGACAACTTTCTGAAACAGGTAGTGAAGGAACCCACAGAAATGGTGTGTTGCTCCACCTCATGCTAACAAACAAGGAATGGTTTGTTGGAGATGTGAAGGTTGGGGGCAGCCTTGTCTGCAGTAACTGTGTGTGTGATTGTGGAGTTCAGTATTGGGCAAAGAGGATGCAGGGCAGCAAGTAAGATTACAACCATGATCTTCAGGAGAGTTAACTTTATCCTTTTTAGGGATCTCATGGAAGAATCCCATGGGAACAGGCCCTGCAGGGAAGAGAGGTGCAAGAAGGCTGGCTGATATTCAAGCTTCTCTTCCTTCAGGCTCAAGAACAATGCATCCCGATGAGCAAGGAATCAGACAAATGGGGCAAGAGACCTGTATGAACAAACACAGAATTCCTGTCATTACTCAACTGTTAGCAGGAAATACACAGGACATGGAAGCACAGTCAGGCCACTTGGAATAAATATAGAAAGATTGTCAAAGTAAGTAGAAATGAGACCAGGAAGGCCAAGGCCCATCTGGAATTAAACCTGGCCAAGGATGTCAAGGACAACAAGGCTTATTCAAATGCATGAATAAAAAAAGGAAAACTGAGGTTAATATGCCCATTACTAAATGGAGGGGTCCCTGGGAGCTGAGGGCACAGAGAAGGCAGAGTTACTGAATGCTGCCTTTGCATTGGTCTTGACTGACAGGACCAGCTCTCAGGAACCTCTGTCCCAGGTGCCCAGGGTAAAGGAGGATCAGAAGGAAGACTTTCCCTTGTTCAAGAAGGATTGGGTTAGAGAACACTTAAGACAAATTTGACATCCACAAATCCATGGGCTGTGACAGAATGCATCTATGAGTGCCAAGAGAGCTGGCAGACACCATAGCTAAGCTGTTCACAATTGTCTTTGGAAGGTCGTGGTGATCAGGAGAGGTGCCTGAGGACTGGAAGAAAGCAAATGTCACCCCAGTCGTCAAAAAGGGAAAAGAAGGAGGACCCAGGGAACTCCATCCAGTCAGCCTCACCCCAATCCCTAGAAAGGCGATGGAGTGCTTCATTCTGGAGGCCATCTCTACCCACATGGATGACAAGAAAGTGATCAGGAGTAGTCAGCATGGATTCAGTAAAAGTAAATCATGCTTGGCCACCTTGATTGTCTTCTAGATGAAACAACTACCTGGATGGGTGAGGGGAAAGCAATGAATATTGTCCACCTTGACTTCAGCAAGGCTTTCAGCACTCTCACAACATCCTCATAGGTAAACTCAGGAACTCTGGACTGGATGAGCAGACTGTGAGGTGGATTGAGAACTGGCTGAAGAGCAGATCCCAGAGGGTCACAATCAGTGGCACAGGGTCTGTCACTGGTGGTGTCCCCTGAGGTTCAATACT
>JAWMRA010000161.1:0-133413 GCA_035584735.1 Pseudotriccus pelzelni | reverse complement strand
ATGGAGATATTCAAGAACCATCTGGATGCAATCCTGTGCCATGTGCTCTGGGGTGACCCTGCTTGAGCAGGGAGGTTGGACCAGATGACTCACTGTGGTCTGTTCTAACCTTAACCAGTCTGTGACTCTGTGAACAAAAGCTTATTTGCGTAAGAAAATTCCATGGTTCTGTAAACAGGCCTCATACTCAGAAGGGAATAATTCAGAACCACTTTGCTGTAGAGTGAGGTAATGAAACATATATGGACGGCATTCTCGAGGCAGTGTTTTCTGGGCAGACAGCAGTTTCAAGAGCACGCTAAAGCGTTATGCTCCATTGTGAAGAATTAGAATTGTTCCAATTAGCCCTGAAAGTTGATGGATAATGTTTTGTGACCCTGAGCAGGGAGCGTCATATGAACGCCTCCAGGAGCAAATTGAAAACTAAATCTGTCCAGGGGTTATGAATGACGCTTAATTTGTGTGGAAACTCCTTTTCCTGTTGGAAGCTGGAAACTGTGTATTGTGCGTTAATTTTCCAAATGTTAGTTTGAAAAGAATGAGAAAAGCTCATCTTGAAGTCCTGTGATTTTAGTAGGTTTGCTGTTCAGTATATCCATGGGGTTTTGGTGACGGGTGTTTTTTCTATGTATGAGACAGACTGAGATCACGAGCTTTTAACATCATGAGTTTTTGACTCCCACACAAAAGCTCTCATGTGGCAGCACAATCAATTGTATCATAAGTTGTTCTTTGGCATTATTAATTATTTGTGGGTACTTTACCATCTGAAGAAAGCAAATTTATACCTGGAAAATGTATCTTTTGTTTTCAGCCTCTACTTCTACTTTCTTATGCTTTTTCCTGTGGGTGTTTGATTTGAGGGTTTGTGTTTTGTTGGGTTTTGGGGGGGGGGAGGCTAGGGAATAAGGGCTGGTTTTATTAAATTTTTTGTTGGTTTTTTATTTATTTATTTAGTTAGTTGTGTAAATATTACATCAAGGTATCTCATTTTGGCTTTATTCTTATTTATTTTGTGGTTTGAAGGTCCCAGCATTACTCAAAACATGTGTTTTTATAAAACGCCATTTAAATTACTTTTTAATATGTATTCCATTTCTCCACACTGCCTGTTTTCCATGTTAAGATCAGCTCTGTGGTGGGAAGGATCTATGCTTGGAAAACATTTGTAACTTCCTCAACAAAAATAAAAAAGATAACTTCTGCTCAAGTATCAGTGAAATTCGGGATAACCACATTGTTCCCAAACAAGCAAGACAAGGAAAACCCTTTCGAAGTTAAATTATCAGCTCCAGTTGTGTTTAAAGTAAGAACAGTAGGCCTTCAGATGGCTGTGAAATGCTGTGCTGTCTGAATCTTTGATTTGTTAGTAGTAATAATTGCCAAAAAACCCCAAACAAATGTGAAGAAAAAAACCAAGGTTTTCAAACACGTGCTTTCATTTTAACAGTATTATTGTTTTAATTCAGTGACGTCTTCTTTCCTTCCTTGTATTAATTATCATATTAGTTATATTAGTGAACAAGTTATGCTTGGTCCAATTCCTTATTATCCATTTAAACTAAACCACAGAGGAAAATTATGCTCAATTCACTTTGACTGTAATTTTAATTCCTAGAAGAGTGTAAAAAGGAGTCAGTATCATTGCTGAACAAATTCTTTGTCATTTTTATGATTGTCTTACTTGTGCAATCTTTAGGGGGGACCATGGAGAAGAAACCTCTTGCTTTGAAAGTTGTAGAGCTCAGGCTGTGTTGAACTGCTTTCTTTTGTGCGTAATACTTAATTCTTCTTTTTTTCTAGTGTAATATCAATGTTCACACAATTTAGAAAAACACTGAAGTTCTTCAGAGACACTCGTTGCCTTTAGGGATTAATATGCAAACAGTGCTCTTGCAGTAGGCTAGCCAAAACTTGCAGAAGAGCCCAAACCTCACATTAGCAGGTCAAGTAAGCATTTAAGGAAGTTATGAACAGATTATTAATAGGGGAAAAAAAAGGTTGCGATTTTTGATTCACTGGTATTCACATTCCTCGGGTATCAGCTCAGTGGAAATCAGTGCGATAGGCGTAGCCTGAAGTGAGTGGAACTGCCATCAGTATGGGATTAAGCTGCAGTTCAGGTACCTAGATTAGCCTTACCTTTTTTTTTTAGCATGAAAAAGGAGGGTTTTTTACACAGGGTGGCCACCATTATGTTTCTTAGTGGATTTTGCACTCTGCATTTGTGTCTGTGCTGCTAGAGTCAAATTGCATCCGAGGTCTGTGACAGCTGGGTAAGGACAAAAAGTCAGTTCTAGAAGGGGGAAGATTAAAATCTCTCATTCAGTGTGTGGCTTTATGAAGAGATGTAGTGGCCCTTGTTTGAGGAATTCACCAGGATATGAATGCAATTTCCCATGAAAATGGCCCTCCGATGTGAACCTTAGTGTGTAAAAATAGATTTTTGGTGTGATAAAGTAATTGCAAAAATAGACTTTTGTCATGATAAAGTAATTGCAACATCTATTTCCCGACTGCAACCCAGCACCTACCAGTGACAGGCACAATGTCTGCAAAACCTCTGCTGTTGTCAAGAAAATAACAATTTCAACTTCTTATGGATAGATAATAGAGTCTTCAGAACTATAAAGTCAAATTACATTCTTTTGCATGTCATTAAATTGAACCTTTCATCATTTCCCTACCTTGCATTAGTTATTAGAAAGTAATTTAATTTGTGGAGTAAGTGGTGATGGGATAAACAAATTGTTAATGGTACGTTTTTGGTCTGAGGTTACATGTTCATGTTTGCAGAATTTTCACACTTTAAAAAAAACTCATAAAGCAGACCATTTTTACCTTTACATCAGTGAACCAAGGATAGATGGAACATATAAAATGAGAGGTAGAGAATTTAACTTCTAGAATTCAGAAAGAAATAATTGCAAATGCTGGTCCCAGAAACATACTGGATGTTTGCTCATGTGGCTCTTTGTTCTAAAGTTCAGGTTGCTCTCCAAGAATTAGATACTTCTAAATTTGATGAGCAATTAACAATCACTATTAACAATTAATATTGTTAAGCTTAAATGTGTTTTTTTGTTCCGAAAAAATTATGTTTTAAGTTTTTGGTGAATTACAAAGGGGAATATAAATATGAATTGTAGTCTATAATTAACTCAATTTATACCGTCATTTACTGTCTAGCAACTTGACAAGTATTTTAAGTGCACTGGCCAACCTTCTGAAGTGTGTGTTTCCTGTTGTTTTTCGGTAGAACCAAACTCATCAGAGCAATAACAACGTAGTTTCTAGCAGAAGTTTGCTATAAAGTGGCATACAGGGAATACTTCACCACCACCATCAACCCTCCCCAGCATTTAAAATGGGCTCTGAGCTTACTTTGAGAGAAATTCTACACTTCCTTGATAAGGGGCATGAATAACCACAAAAGAAAACTATGAGTCTGAGGGAAATAGTGTCATTGCTGATGATTGCTACTTCTCTGCTTTAGTGTTTGAATCACAAAATGGTTTTTGCTTTCAATTATTTTCTCAGAAATACACTCTTAAATGGAATTTGACTACAGCAGTACCAGTCACCTGCCTGAACACAATATAAAGGAATATTGTGGGCATTAATCAGATCCACTAATAAGCGTTAAAAAAACCCCCCACCCTCAGACTTACCTCCGAGCGCTGCAAAACCGGGGAAGAACCTGTTGAAATACTGCTGTGGCCCCAAGTGCGGTTATTCTGGTGGGGAGGGGGAGTGCAGGTGGGTAGCCGTGTGACAGCGGTCGGGAACATGCCGTGCCGGTGAGGCGAGGCCAGGCGGGGCAGCCCTTCACCGCGCCCCTGGGAACCAGCCCGACCGACTCCGTGCTCTCATGACCCGGCTCTGGCATCACGGAGTCCACAGAAATTGCAGTGCTCATGGTAAAGTGGGCAGACGGTGCTTCTTGCTTAATGATTTCAAAGTCTTCGAGCCGGTGTTTCGCGGGAGTGACTGCTGTCTGTGAGCTGTAGAAACCGTTGCTCCGTGTACTGTGCAACTGTTAGTTTAACAAAAGATATCTGCTCCTTATCGCAGTTTCCTACACTTGGGGAGATGAGGACTGGCAAAGGCCTGTCTTCTGCAAAATAAAGCAGCAATGTGAGTTCTGTTAAGAAAAGCATGCTGCTAGAAGTGGATCCGTTCCTATCTCCAAATATGTTCGTAGATGCAATAATTGAAGAGAACGATGTAGATCCAAATTTTCTTAATTTATCAGACATCGCTAATTTTTGCATAACCAGCTCGGGATCTGAAGGTTACAACTGTTACTCCTCCCTTTAGGTTTTATATAAAAAATACCGGATCAAGGTAGGAATGAAAAAGTCAGGTATGTAATATAGAACTTCATATGCCCATGCAGTCAACTTGTGACTTTTTTTATTCTTTAATCCTTTATGTATATTTATTCTAGGCTGGTATGTGGTGAAGAGAGACTGAAAAATGTTTCAATATTGTGTGGCCGTTTGAGTGGAATACCAGGACATTGTCATCTGTTTCCACTTTAAATTTTTAAGGAATCAAGTGCAAATACTGTTTCACAACTTATCCTTGAGATAAGCACTGAGGATATGGTGTGTACAGGAAGTGTTTATAAGGAAGCAACTGGTGGTGTTTTCTTGAAAATACTGCATGGACAAGTGGAAGTTATTCTGGTAGACAGATCAAGTTCTACCCTTTCTAATATCCCTTTTAGGGGAAGTGAATTGTTTATGTGGCATGTGATGGAGTGGTCTATGAGAGGAGGGAGGACAGAGTCTAAGACTCTGGTTTTGGGTTTTTGGTTTATTTCTTTGGCATCTAACACTCTTTGCAGAGTGTATCAGCAAACTTCCAGCTTCACATTTATTGCAGTGCCTGGGTGGACAGGCATCTAACAGATTGGCCATGAGATCTGAGAACAAGCACCATGAATTTGTGTCCAAATCTTACACAGCATTAACCAAAGGACAAGTGATATACTGGGGTCAACAGTATTCTTCACACGTTATAGTGTGCCTTTCTGAGAGCTTTTAAAAAGAAAGGTTGTTTGAATACATGTATAATATTTGATAATATCAATACCTTAAATACATAGTCTGAAACTCTGTTGAAGTATATCTGTTGCAGTGGTACAAAAGTCTTCCCCCTCTCGCTCTGTCCTGGACCTCAGCATTGGCCTTGGGAAGATGTGCTCATTCTTTCTTTTTGTTTTTTAGCAGTTTAATTCATCTGTTATGAAAAGCAGAAACTGTTTACCTGAGTGACTTAACACCTGATGGAAGATGTTTGTGACTCAGTTCTTGGCTAAGTGTTGTACACCTGCAGCGTGGTGCCAGAATGCTGGTGCTGAGTGCTGGCTGAGTTCCTGGAGAGCAAAACCTCCAGGTGTGATCAGATTCTGAGGCAAGGTGGTTCAGAGTACTCCAGGAGGGTGAGAGGAAACTAAGCTACCCTTCAGCTATAGCTGATATTTTTCTAAGTGCCAGTTTCAATTCTAAAGAGTGTTTCTCAATAGTAGGTGTGGTACCAAATCTGGAGGACTGTTTTTATTGCATAGTTTTGCTGCTGTAGAGGAGTCCAGCTAAAGAAGACTGAATAAGTAATTGAGAAGGGTAATTCAGAAGGGGCTTGGCTGGAGATTATGAAACTCTGCAGAGAGGCAGTGGAGACAGTCCCCAGCTCCTTACTGAAAATCCTCTTTGCAATAATATCTTAGGGAATAGATACACCACTTATTTGACACAGTGATGTTTATAAAACATTATGCTTACATAATAGTCTGGGTTCTCTTTCTCTGCTCTCCTCTTTCCTTCCATAGCATTTAACTGCAGCCATTCATCATTTATTCTGTTCATAGTATCTAATTTTTGTTTTACTTAAGGTTGTATCACCACACAAACAATCTTTCCTGTCTTAACCATCAAATAGCACCTTACCTGTTTTCTGAAAGATTAAGAACTACATGTTGAGTACATGGACTTCAAAGCCTTTGTCACTGTTTCCCGCAGCATCCTCCTGGAGAAACTAGATCCTTGTGGTTTGGATGAGTGCACTCTTTGCTGGGTTGAAGCTGGCTGATGACAGTGCCCAGAGAGTGGTGGTGAATGGCTGGTCACGAGTGGTGTTCCCCAGAGTGCAGTATTTGGGCCAGTCCTGTTTAATATTTTAATATCAATGATCTGGACAAGGGAATCGAGGGCACCCTCAGCAGTTTTGCAGACCACACCAAGTAGGGTGTGAGTGCTGATCTGCTGAAGGGTAGGAAGGCTCTGCAGAGGGATCTGGGCAGGATGGCTCATTGGACTAAGGCCAAATATATTAAGTTCAACAAGGCCAAGTGCCAGTTCCAGCACTTGGGTCACAACAAGCCCCTGCAGGGCTACAGGCTGGAGGCAGAGTGGCTGGAAAGCTGCCCAGTGGAAAAAGACCTGAGGGTGCTGGTAAACAGCGTTTCAATTTTAACAATGATTATCCTGAGGTTACCTACAGTTTTTCAGGTTCTGTGGGGAAAACTGTCAGAAAACAGCTAATGACACTTATCACATTACATTGCTGATTTTCAGGAGATCTGCATGGCCCCTTTTTTTTTTTTCCTTCTGTTATAATTAACCTGCAGTTGTTTTCCACAGCAACAGTCTTTCTGGAGTTTTGGAAAAGGCGGAGAGCTGTATTAACCTATGACTGGGACCTCATAGACTGGGAAGATGAAGAGGTAAGAAGAAACGGAAATAAATGTGTTAAGTTTGCTGTCAGCATGATTTAAGTGGAAATATGAATCCATGTTTTGTGTCATCATCTGAGTTTGTCATTCAGATTGTATTTCTATTTATAACACTAGTTGCAGAATAAACAGGTATATTTGAGACTACGCAAGGATACTTTGTCTTTTGCATCTAGCATTGTAATTCCAAATATAATTCTACATTTATCAAAAGTATCCTTTGAAAAACTGAGCAGAAGTTCCTGTCCTATACAGAGGACAGGAGCTACTACTGATGTCAGCACAGATGCCTTTCTGTTCTGTGGTTTCTTATAGTGGAAATTCATGATCCGGACTGAAAATGGGACTGAGACAAGCAAAGGGACAGAAACTAAATTTTATATCCTTCTGAGAAGCATAGATAATCTCTCGAACATTCTGCTATTCAGCATCATCAATAATAAAATTATTTTATTATTTCATAAATCATTAGTTAACATAGCTGTAATTTAACAGTATTGATGATTTAATTGCAGTTTAAGTCGATAGGCTTTACTTCTTTTATAGCTTTCCATATAGCTTTGGGCAGATACAAGCTGGTGCCTTTTAATAAATGGTTTCATATCACAAAAAACACCATTATAACTGGCATTAGTTTTCTTATCAATTTCTGCAGACAATCTAGTGTCTAAGTCAGTAATGTCTTCTTTTTAATACCCTCACACAGGGGGGAAGGCTCTTATGGTTTTTGTTCTTTGCTGGTCTCTGGCATTATATCCAAGGATTTGCAAGAGAACAAATTATTTAGGTATTTGAGTTGAAGCATTATAAAAAAATAATGTCTATCACTGTAATTTTCTACTTTATAGCACATATATGTCTGATTCTTGAGAGAAATAAGTAATGCAACAAATGGAATCCATCCTGTCATTGCAGGAAGAGCTGCGTCCCCAGTTTGAAGCTAAATATTCTCAAGTGGAAAGAGTAAATCCCATCACAGGAAAACCTGAACCTTTTCAACCTTTCCCTGATAAGCTCAGTCGACTGATGGTGTCTGTCTCAGGAATATTCTTCATGGTGATGTTTAATAATATTAGAATTGTTGTATTGTAATTCATTTTACTCTGATGTAAATAGTAACTCCTCATGAGTGCATTCATTAAGATTATACAGGCAAAACTGATTGTCTCAGTCTTACTGCCTATTTAGGGATCTCATTCTTTCAAAAGATGGAATATATATTGTTATATTGTAAAAGAACAGTAAAAAATTTTTTTAACTCATGTAGTATTTTTGTTCTCTCAAATTCTGCTCTCCAAAGCAAATGAGAACCCTTAAAACACTTGCTGATTTATTATTTCAGTGGATATTATTAGAGATATCACCTATGTGTTTTGGTCTAATCTCTCTGCTTGTAAATACACACTTGTAGATCTCCCTGGTCCTCACTGCAGTGTTTGCAGTGGTGGTGTATCGACTGGTGGCCATGGAGCAGTTCGCTTCTTTCAAGTGGTATTTCATCAAGAAGTATTGGCAGTTTGCAACATCTGGCACTGGAGTCTGTATCAATTTTATGATCATCATGTCACTCAATGTTGTAAGTCTTCTACTCTTTTAAAGGAGGGATTAATTGAAAAGAGTGACTTTTGCGAGCTTACTGAGTTTACCATGTATCAGTTCTATATACATGTTTGTGCAATTCCTGTGGCAGTGTCTGAAGCTATTATTTCAGGACGATGTCAGTGGTTTTCTCTAATTCCTCTTTAATTTGTCAATGCACGTCTTTGCTTATGTCATCAAGTCACAGGGGTACAGACTTCCTGCTTTTGCATTCTGGGTTTTTTTTTTTAAATTACCTTTTATAATGCATCTCTATTTCCTTGGCTGAGTATTTATTTTTTAGGTTGTTTTTAATTGATGACTTTCAATTTTTCCCTTTCATTTAAAATGCAGCTGTGATATCAGTGTTGCACATTCCTAGAATTACTGTGATACATGATTTTGGTGTAAGTTTTTCTGTCCTGTGACAGCAGGGGTTTAATAATTTGCGGTTGTAGCACTATGTACATGGATAGAAACTCTATTCTTTCAGCTGCAAGATTGTTTATCATATTCCTGTTCCCATGAAAGCACTAACAGGTAAAAAGGAATAACAACACAGCAAACAATGGCTTTTAATTCTCTTAAGGAGATTGTGCACTCATTTCAGTAAGAAATGATTCTTCCAATCAGAGTCATGTATTTGTTTGTTATTATGTATGATCACTCTGAGTCATAAAAAGTACATTCAGGTGACCAAGCAAAGCTACCAAAAATAACTTGCTATTTATAGTAAATACTCAAGGAAATATTCTTCAGAGTTGGTAACTGGGCTGTGTCATTTAAAACAGAGACTGGGGATATTATTAGGAAACAAGGAAGTTTTCAGTAGAAGGGTGATACCCTCCACCAGTATGCACATTCATGCAAAGGAAAACTGCATTGTGTAAAGGCTTTTGTCTGCTTTTAGATGACGTAGGTTTGTTCCTGAAGTTAAAGGATAAACATTTAGCTGTTGATTAAGAGAAGCCTTGATGTCTGAATATTTCTTTTGATTTATTTGTTCCTTTTATCTTTATTGTATATTTTATATATATATACTTACATTTACATGGATAAAGAGAATGAAACTAAAGGAGTCCAACAAAGTCTTTATAGGAAACTGTGCATGTGGAGCTACAGCATCGCCCTCCCTTCTCTGTCCAGATACCGTGATGCTGCAGGGCAGCAGAATACCTGTGCTTCTGATGCTTGTTTTCACTCTGGATTTGACATCCCAACAGCCAAGATGTGCTATACTTACACCATGTCTTCTGTTTTAGGTATATGAGAAGGTTGCCTATCTCCTGACAGACTTAGGTATGTGGGTTTTCACTGATGGCGTGGTTCTTGTTGGCTGTGGCATAAACCTTTATAGTTCCATGAAGGAGGGTTTTGAAAACTTCACCTGTGCATGGCACGTTTCTGGCATTTCCCTAAGCAAGTGAGAAATATGAAAGAAAGAAAAGAAATTATTCTTTCCCTGAGGAAATAATAATAATATAGAAGTAAGGAATTTATTCTTCTACTTCTTTTAATGTTTACATTACATATACATATACATAGAAGAACTGTCACCTTATTTTGGAGCAAAAGTCAAAACACATTCTGTCTTAGAATGCTGAAAGGTTTATTCCATTTTCTCCAAATCCTTGTTTATTTTTTACTAATTTTTAATTTGAACTTTCATATGGGAGAAAAATGGGTTAAGATAAAATTAAGTTGTCCAAGATAAAAACGTTAAGTCAAGAATTTTAAAGTGTCTCTAATTCTGTCACATTAAAATTTTATACTCAAGCCTCTAGTCATGATTCAGTCACAGAGAAAAAGCTTTCTAGCTTGTAGGAAACAAGAAAGCAAAGACAGACTTTATGATCTCCGACTGTTTCAATGTGTTACCGTTTAGTGTTTCCACATACTCACTTTTAGCCCATGTCAAAATATGCAAGTCATCTTGTCTTGGTTAAACACAAGCTGGCTGCTTACATTCAACAGCTCCCTCTTCTGGTTAAAGTATTGAACAAGGTGCTCGAAACTTTACGGCGCTCCAGTGTTTTTTTCCCAAAATATATGAAAGAATGGGGAAAAAAAAAAAGGAGTTTCTTGAATTAAATGTGATGAAGCATTAGGTGTTCAATCTAGGTAATTCATTACTCTTCCTCAGGTGTTTTACATCAGAGAAGGACACTTTAACTTCTGGGAACGAGTGTCCATATGTAAAGCTAGTATCCTGTAATTGGTATCCAAATTTAGTCATCATTAGACCAGAGTAATTAACTACTATGAATTTTAGCTGACAAATCCAGACAGTGTAGGCTTACAGCTCATGTATGTGCTTTAATGTAATTTTCGGTGTAGTATATTCCAATTCTGATACACCCATCAAACATGAATTTTGTAAAAATTAATTTTGAATCATTATCACCAAGTTCTAATTCAGACATAAATAATGCTCTACAAACCTTAAGGAAAAACATCCAAGGCAGTGCAGACCCACACAGAACACTGGCAGCCCTGCAAGCATTTCTGTGTTTCTTTCCAAAAGAAGCCAAAAAAGAACTTCAGTCCTTTCCTTAGCTTTCTGGTCTTTTGTTATTGTTGGTTTGAGTTACGTTTTTTGTTTAGTTTGGGGTTTTTCTGGTCTTTGTTTGTTTTTTGTTTCTGTTGTGTTGTGTTTTTTTCTTTGAATCAAGATACCTTTGAAGATTCACACTGAATTAAGAATTTTTTCATGGGAATGGAACAGGTATCTTCCCACAGAATTGTCATCTATTCTGTACTGGTTCTATCTTGTACTGCATCTCCTGTTTCCACAGAGAAATGGCATAGTCTGAGCTGGGGCAGTGGTTTTGTGATCTGTAGACTGAACACTTTCAGGGAAAAAAATTGTTTATGACCCGATGAGGCAACATGCCTTGAAACCATTGCTTGTTTTGTTAGTGTTGATTTCTGTGTGAGCAAAGTTACACATAGCTCGATTTCTTTTTTGTTTATATAATGTATATTGTGTCTTTCTGAAGAGCACCCTAGAACAGAATCTGAATGGGAAAACAGCTTTGCCTTGAAAATGTTCCTCTTTCAGTTCGTCAACTTGAACAGCTCTATCTTCTACATTGCCTTTTTTCTTGGCAGGTAAGTTACCTTTGCCAACTGCACATAAAGGAAAACTTGCACAGTTTGAACTGTAAGATTTAGGTGCTAATTGGTTTCTGGGGATAATTAGTGACACTAAATCGATGGTTTTAATTGTATGTGCTCATCAGGCCCTTGAAATGTTTACCCATGAAACTAGAGAGTAAAAATTCTACTTTTTAAGCGGGTCTGTATATGTGACTTTCCTACAAAATGAGAATTCAGAGCTTTTGAAAATATGGCCACTGCCTAAATGTGGGTATGTACTTGGTCCTGTGCTGATAGGCTTTATTAATTCTTTTCTTTTTAATTCCCCATGACTTACCTCTCCCAGGATGCATTTCTACAAATAGTAAATATTGTCTGTCAAGTCCTGCGCAAGAGTAGGAAGCAAAAATACTGGATCCAATTTTTGTGTGTATCTTTAGCTCAAAGCATGAGATACCGTACAGGTCTAACCTTCCTTCCTCTTCAGTTCAGTTTTGTTATGGTCACACCATTCCTCCGGAACCTACAGAACATTTCGAAGTACCTTCTATAAAGTGTTACAGTATAATTTCAGTTCAAGATTGTTGGGAAAAAAACAGCAACAAAACCACACAAGCAGAAAAGCAAAAAACCTTTTTGTAAAGTCTGTTGGTGATATCTGTTTGTTACATCTACTGGTGCATTTGCCACACAGTATCTAAACTTCTTTGTGTCTTGCTCTCTCCTGTGTCTGGTAGGACCAGGCATGGGTTTCTTTCTCTGTCATTTATAACTTTCACTGAGGTCATCAAGAATTTTGATTCAATTTGCTGTACAAATCAAGTGTACACTTCACTGGGGCAAGCAGATCCCTGTGCTGCAGTAAATTCCTATGTATTGCAATGGCTTATCTTCTTAGAAGATTAGATTAGATCTGAGTAGCTAAGATCTAAAACCTCTGAAGCTAATGTTTTTGTTCAGGACATTATAAAAGCTTAGGGTCATTTGCAAAATGATGGTCCTTGTTTGCATTCTGAAACTTCCACATCCTACAGATACCAGATTCAAACCTGGGTGATTCAATGTTTTGATATTTCCTGAGTTTATCCAGTGGGTGTTGTGAAATAACTACTGATACAGGGCATTCTTGGAACGTCCACTGAGAAACAGAAATCTTATTTTCCAGATTTGCGGGCCGCCCGGGAAAGTACAATAAGCTTTTTAACAGATGGAGACTGGAAGAGGTAAGCAATCCTGTTTTGTGTTCCTGTGGTATTTCCAGGAGTAAAAAGGAAATGGCTGAAGGATGTGAATGCTCACTTTGAAAGATTTATTATTCCATCTCTGTGCAGCAAATAGTTAAACTTTTATTTATAGGAAAGGATAGGAAACAGGAGATGTGTTTTTCCTTCTGTGTTCTCCACTGTGCTGAGTGACTCTGCCCAAGAGGCACAGTTCTTTCTGCCTCTGTCTTTGAGAAAAGTAAACGGTGAGAGTCCTTTACCTCACAAGCACTACTAAGTCCTACAAGATTGGAATCTGAGTTGGTGGGATTTTTGAATGGAGGACATAAATATAAAGCCATCAGCTTTTTTTTTCAGCTTCTTAAATTTCACCGAAAAGACACTGATCTGCTGGAATGGGTCCAGACAAGAGACACAAAAGGACTCAGAATGCTGGAGCACCTGTGCTGTGAAGGCAGGCTGAGAGAGTTGGGGTTGTTCAGCCTGGAGAAGAGAAGGCTCCAAGGAGACATTATTGCTGCCTTTAAGGGGCTTATCAGAAAGATGGGGACAAACTTTCAGTAGGGCCTGTTGAGGCAGGACAAGGGGTAATGGTTTTAAACCAAGAGAGGCTAGATTTAGGCTGGGTATGAGGAAGAGATTTTTTTTTTTTATAATATGAGGATGGTGAAGCACTGGAACAGGTTACCTAGAGAGGTGGTGGATATCCTATCCTTGGAAACACTTAAGGTCAGGTTGGATGGGGCTTTGAGCAACCTCATCCTGCTTATTGCAGGAGTTTGGACTAGGTTATCTTAGGAGGTCCTTTCCAACCCAAACTAATCTATAATTCTATGATTTAAAAGAAGAAAAATACTATTTTGAAAATTTAATGTGAGAGGATGTTAGGATTGCAACTCACCAGCACGCTGAAGTTATCTCTTATCTCTGAAAACCAGGTTTCTTCTACTGAACCTTGACAGCCACAGAGTAAAAAATCATAACTTCTTAGTTCATAGTCTGAAAAAGTGGTTCTGTAGTTGCTAAGCATTTTAATATGGCAATCCATTTCATTAAGATTCCAGTACTAGAAATTCAGTCTCTCTTTGAACTTTGAATATTGAAAATAGTTCCAGTCTTTTGAAATGAATGCATTGATCTAAGTGAGATGGTCTACATCACTTGTCATATATCTAGCCCAAATACCTTCAACTGAAATAATATGATCTAGTTCTCCAAGAAATAATAAGTTGGTTCAGCTGAAGTCTGTGTTAATATTTCTCTTATAAATATTTTTTAATATTTCTGTAGATACAGATTAGTGTTTTAAACCAAACGTATTTAATAATTTTCATTTATCCTCTGAACAAATAAAAATAAAAGAATCCTCTTATTTTAGCTTCTAATCTTTTTCCCCTTCATTTCAGTGTCATCCTAGTGGCTGCTTGATAGATCTGTGCTTGCAAATGGGAGTTATTATGGTTTTAAAACAAATGTGGAACAACTTCATGGAACTAGGCTATCCGTAAGTTCAGATGTTAAAGTTAATTTTACAAATAGTGAATACATTTTAGGGTGAGTCAATGATGATAGGAAGAAGTACTTTTAGGTTTGGAGACTCTTTTCACTTTTTGCATCTCACATGCTGTAAGTTTATTCCCAAGGAAAGCATTAAGTGCTGCTCTAAGCCGAAGCTCCCTGGGTTATGTTAACTGTCTAAATTGTTTATTACGACTTCATTTTCCATAATACCAACAGAGCTGTTCAACTTCTGAAGAGAGTAGTGGGGTGAGAGTCTTACAGTTCTCTTGAAACTGAAAGAATATGTCTTCAGTAAAAGATTGATCATCAAATATTAATTTAATTGAAGTCTCAACCGTGAAAATATGTCAGAAACGGTTATGCTCACAACATGCAATCGTTCTGCAAATGAAGGGCAGTGAACTGTATGCTGTGAAATGTGGATTTTTGGAAAGGAGAAACCTACTTGAACTACCAGTCTTCCTGTCTTCTCAGCCTAGCAGGATCTTAACTCTCTCTAGAATTTATTTTAGACCATGCTTGTATTCTGTAATGGAAGGAAGTGTTTTGTTTTGACAGAACCGTTGTTTTCAACTTCGGCAACCGCTGCTCTTTCAGTAACAAGAGAGATCAAGAGCCAAACACTAAATTAGCTTGAGAAAAAATAGTAGCAGTTTATAAAAATACTTCTAAGAAATTTGTTTTCCGTCTTCAGTCTCTTTTCCTTAATATCGAGAAATAAGCAGTAGTCTTTAATTGCCCCCTATGTCGGTAGTGGATAATATTTTTCATTTGTATAACACTTTAATTTGTGAGCTCTTATCTACTTAATATTTTTAACTACTTTGTGAAAAGATATCTGCACAGCTTCATGAAAAATAAACTTAAATATCTGCAGCTTCAGCATTCAGCAACATATTTTTAAACCCTTTTTCCTACTTCAAGAAAAGAGATATTCTGTTGGGCATGTAGATCTTTAGGTTTGTTCAAAAATAGATGTAATCACTGTATTCTAGTGAGTTCTTGCTGAGCTCCACTTAGTTTGTCTTTTACAGAATTGAAAATAAGATTATTTATTTTTTAATGCTCTTGCTATGCTTTTTTTTTTCTTTTTCTTTTTTTTTTTATTTCATCATTCAGGTAAATGCTACATGTTCCATGTTCTGCAAAGCTTATTTGTACAATGCCCAACATGCTACATTAAAGACATAATTAAAATCATAATGCAGAATTTTTAGAACTTTTATAAGTTCTTTGGATTATATCTTAGATGATATTGTAAATATTTCCAAAAATTGCCTAAGTAAACATTCAGGTGCTATTCAAAATAGGCCTACTTACTTCAAAACAATACCAGAAAATATTTGAGATTACTGAGCAGATACAGCCAATAACACTCTTTTTATCTAATAAAGTTTATTACAGAATTGGTGGTCACGACGCAAAATGAAGAGAAGAGGGCAATCAATGGAGAATAAAATTTCTCTACCTCAGTGGGAAAAAGATTGGAATCTGCAGCCTATGAATCTCCATGGTTTAATGGACGAATATTTAGAGATGGGTGAGCAAATCTAGGGGAGGTGTTGATTCCCTTCAGAAAGAGGAACTGTGTTGCATGCTGAAAGATCTTCGGCGTTTCCAATTTCTAACCACAGAAATGCCTGTCTAGTTTTACAGTTTGGCTTTACCACCATCTTTGTTGCTGCCTTCCCTCTGGCACCTCTGCTGGCACTGCTTAACAACATCATAGAAATCCGGTTAGACGCGTACAAGTTCGTCACGCAGTGGCGAAGGCCCATGCCTGCAAGAGCAACAGATATAGGTGAGAGAACCTAATGGCTGGCACCGTCAGTACCGTTTTCTTCTTTAAAACAGCTGAACTCCTGGAATATTTCACGTGTCAAGGTCATGCTATAACCTGCAGACCTCAGTGACCACTCTCCTGTTAAGCAACCAAAGGATACTCAGTTGCTTTGTTAAGAGGACTCATCGAATTTGTTTTTCATTGCCAATAAGGAGTCACAGTAGCTTGAATACTGAAAACAGGCTAAACAGGCTTCTGATTTGTGGAACTCTAGGTTTAAAACCAATTGAATTTAGAAATTAAATATAAGGACTACATTCGCTTTTGATTTAAAACTGAATCTTGTCTAGTTTTTCTGACTCATAATTCTTTCCCAATAAGAAAGGAAAACTGTATGACTAATAATGACTTTATTATCATAGTATGACTTTATATGGCTTAATATGATTATGAAAACCTGACAGCTCTGTTGTAATTTCTCATCTTTCTAGGTATCTGGTATGGAATTCTGGAAGGAATTGGAGTTCTGGCTGTCATCACCAATGCCTTTGTTATTGCCATTACTTCTGATTACATTCCACGTTTTGTCTATGCATACAAATATGGTCCCTGTACAGATCAAGGGTACAGACAAGAAAAGTAATTAATATTTTCTTTATATATACATATATATTTCAATGGAAGCACACTTTTGCTGCTGTATTTCTGTGATAACATACTTAACATATAACAGATATATTTCTTAAATGAAATAATATGCTCACAATGTGTGATAGCAGAATATGCTTACATACAGGATCTATGCTGTATAACCACTTTGTGAAGAAGGCCCTGACCCTGTGGCTTTTCCTTTCAGGTGCTTAAAAGGATATGTCAACAGCAGTTTATCAGTATTTGATTTGAGTGAACTTGGGATGGGATACTCGGGATACTGTCGGTACGTTTCCGTGCTCTCCTTCTCGTAATGCCAGCATGGACCTTAACACAGACAGTAAATTCAAAGCCAGTGCTTCAATTGCTGATATAATAGTTTCCTTTTTTCCCTGTAAAAGCATTGGAGTTCATGTTTGTTCAGCGTGAACTTTCAGGTGCAAACAGTGTGTGGTCGACATACTACTAACACACTGAAAACCTGTGTTCTGAGTTTTTCCAGGACTCTTGCAAAGCATTTATCTTTCATGCCTCTATGAATTATTTAATTTTAAAGTTTCACCACCTGCCAAGAAGGCTGAAAGTTCTCACTTCAGTTTTGTTAAGCATTCTGAAGTCTATTTATTAAAATACGCAATTAAAGTTTTTGTGGCTCTATCCCAGGTTGAGGTTGGAAACAGTTATGCAAAATGAATACAAGAAATTCAACATAAAAATGAAATGTGATGTTGCATGCGTGAACTAGTTTCAGATTTAGTTTTTCAGTGACATTAGTTTAAATTAGAATTGTGTTACATTTATGCCAGCTTTGTCTGGAGAACCTTAAGTGCTTATAAGCAAAGACAAGAACAAATTTAGTGTCAACACATTTAAACTTAACCCTTCAGTTTTGTAACAATAAAAGAAATTGTTTGCTCTGGATTTTTGGAAGCAAAAAGTACCATTTCATAAACAACAGTATTTAATGCCCTGTGTTGTGAACTGTCCTCCCTTTCTGTTTCATTCCTCTTGAAGTCTGCTTTCACTTCAGTTTCTCTCCTTTTGGACAGATCTGGGATGAACTAGAGATCACTTGACGACGTTCAGGCTTTTGAGCACAGGCTAACTTATTTGGTTTCTCTTTGTTTTGCAGGTATAGAGACTACAGAGCCCCACCATGGAGTTCAACTCCATATGAATTCACTTTGCAGTTTTGGCATGTCCTGGCAGCACGGCTGGCCTTCATCATAGTATTTGAGGTTAGTTGTGAAAAGGAACAAATCCTTTCTTCTTCTTTAAAGTCTGAGTTGATTCTTTATGGTAGTTCTCTAAGTAAATTGCCTTTGTCATCGCTTCCTTGTTCATTATGGTCAAGAGAGAGGAAAAGAAAATTGTCTTCCCCAAACTGTTGTCTGTTAGCTGCTTCAAACAGAATTGACAGAGCTTGCACTTATTTTAGAGTCCCTCTAAAATCATATTTCTTTAACAGTCATCTTATACGTCATGTTGGTTCCCAACCAAATCTTTCACATTTTATTGAAAAAGAAGAAATGCAAGTGTTGAGTACATTAGGCATGGTTATTACAGGGTAAAATATGTGTTAGGAAAATGATACATGATTCTAACCTAATATAAAAGTAGAAATGTGTATATTAAGTTTGAAGAATGTATTGCATACTATTCAGGAGTCTGGTTCCTATTTCCATTATAAGCCCTTAACAAAGACTGTTTGTAGTTAATGCTTGCATTTGTTAATCAGACTTGCGTATCCTGCAGTCACATCTTCATTTAAGTCACTAACTGTACCCTTAATTTTACTTTTCAGAAGACTTCAGCGTTTCCCCGTTTCTGTTAGACCACTCATTTGCTCCCATATTTACTCCCACGTGTTTTTATTAAAAAAAACAAAGCAGTTGCCTCTCAGTCATGAATTGAACCTCAGTTCCAGTTTTACTACAGACTCTTTCAGCTTTAAAATATGGACCTAGAAATGAATAATTATCCATTTTTAAAGCAATTATTTTTGTTCTGCTTTTCAGCACCTTGTTTTTGGAATAAAGTCCTTCATTGCCTACCTGATTCCAGACATGCCCAAAGACTTGTGCGACAGAATGAGGAGAGAGAAATACCTAGTCCAGGAAATGATGTATGAGGCTGAACTGGAACATTTGCAAAGAGAACGGAAAAAGAATGGGAAACAGTATCACCATGAATGGCCTTAGTCACTCCCGTGCTGCAACAGAAACGCTGTTTGAAATGGAAGAGTGCAGCTGCAAAATGAAGTCAGAGTCGGGCGTGGGTGTGTGGGATCCCTTCGTGGTGTATATATGTTCCTGCTGGGCAGTGCAGTTGCAGACTTTGGTGGGCACTGGCAAACAGATGTTTCCAATGATGGCAGTGAAAAGCCTTACCTGTAAGTGGTCTGTGGTGAGCTCCGAGGAGAAGTGGCACTCAGGAACGTGCAGTCAGAGTAAACGCTTGGACACCAGTTTAAAAAACGGCAAGGAGTGTTCATGCTGTTCGTGAAGGTGCGGCGTGAATCTTCAGCGTAATGGAATTGTGAATTACCAGCGTAATGAAAACAAAAAATTACCTGCGAACTTAAAGAGTAAGGGCATGACTAAAACCAACTTATATGATATCCACTACTTCTACAGCTTCTGATTGCTCAGTTCCATCTGTAATGCCTCTAAAGAAAAGAGCAATTGTTGCCTTTGTGGCCATAACTTGATCTTTCAGGCTTACTGTTTTGTCAGGTTTGTCCTAGTCTCTTGCTGAGATTGTGGATGTGGTCCTACCCTAAAAAAGGGGTCTGTGGCTGCTTAATATATATACTATGCAGTTTAAGATTTGCACATCAGTGTCATTAATTTATCCTTCTAGTTGAAAACCAAAAAATTCCAAATTCAAAAAGAAAACAACAGCACTAGGAGAATGCATCGCATTGCCCACATTGCAGCTCTGTTTTGAAAATGACACAGCTGTTGAGTTGTCTTTCCACTTGTGTGTGTGGAAAGGCCACCCCCACACGCTTCCAGGATAAAAGAACTGTCATTTTCATGCTCTGATGTAGCGTGCAGATGTCTGTGTTGCTGTTCCTTTTGACCTGTCTGGGCAATGATTCCATGACTTCACAGAATGCTAACTTGAAATATTCCCGTGCAGTGCAAATGACTTAGTCTTCAAAATACAATTAACTTTTTTATGGTATGCAAGCTTCTGCAGATATATATCAGATGTACAGTATAACATTGTGACTTGCTTGTTCAGGGAAGGAGAAACAGTTTATAACAATGCTCTTCTTACTGTAATGGTAAATGTTCCAATAACACACACTTCTTTTATTGGCCTAAATATGTCAAAACATGGGAGATAGATACAGGCAAATATATATACATATTGTATATAAATGCATACACACACAGTGGTTACTTTTATTATTATTATTATTACTACTAGTATGCCTTCTTACAGTTGGAGGGGCTTTTTGGATAAAATCACTATAAAAAGTAGATGTTCATGTAAGAATCAAATTTCAGGTTTTATGTGCAAACAGCATACTACAGTGTTGTTTGTGGTTATAGTAAAATTTTGGTGATGAAATTGTCTATTACTAGCATTTCATAATAGGGGAAAAGCACTTAAAAAGTTTAAACAAGTTTGCAAGAATGCCTTGCAGAGAAGGCTGTGAGAATCAGAGTTACAATGTTATGTTTCTCCTGTACAATTTTAAATAATGTTTCTCTGTATTGGATGAGAAAATTTTAAAAAAGCAAAGGGTCACAAAGCACAGTAACTATAAAGGCTGCAAATTTTAACATCATTTTTAGGGATGCAGCAAAACCTCTGCTAACAGATATGAAAAGACCTGAATTTTTATTATTTACAGTACCCTATTGAACTAAGAAGTGCTATTCCAATATTCACTTGCATCTCTCAGCACAATAATTTTTATTCTAATAAAATTAATTTCAAGAGTCAAGACCTATCAGAGTGGGTAAATAGAATCTGTTGTATCCAGAGGACCTAGCATCAGACTTCTAAGTTCTTTAATTGTTTCACCATATTCATGAGATTTCTTAGTTAATTCCTGCTCTCTGTGGCCAGTCAAGGCAACTATAGGAGTATCTATAGTATTGCATAACAGGAGGAAAGAAATTTGAATATCTGGTCCAATCAGATATATTACCTATTCATTCTGTGATAAAGGGCTGGTGGAACTCCATTTCCCATGTTTTGGAAAGGCCGTTTTGTTTATTCATAATCTGGGTTATGCGTTAAGTTCCTCAGGAGTCATTATCAGAAAAAAAAAAAGAGAAAAGAGTGCACTCTCCTCGGTGCTTAAATCACAGCATTTGATTTGATGGAGTGTCTCTCTGTTTCATTCTGTGGGTTATCAAGCACAGTTTGACAGCGTTAACCCTGTGTCAGTTTTTGTTTCTGTGCCACATAGTGATCGTACTTCAGTTCTTCAGAAGGTCACAGATGAGCTCTTTTTAATGTTTTCTCTAAAAACAAAATGCCTTGGCTGGCCCAAGGTATAAAGATGTAGGGTAAAATCAGGCAAAAATCAGAAATATTGATTATTTTGTACTTTCCTGTTTCTGCTGTGGATATCGGCACATGTCAATACATACTTAGGCAAATTCCAATTGGACTTAAAAAACACATGAAAAAGAAACTCTTTTTGTATTTGAGATTTAAATATATATACTATTAATTATTTTCAACACTGGTATATAGGAGCATACTAAAGGCAAGTATGTATGACATGGTGCATTTTGTGCACTGGAAAAGCACAAGAAGCTTGGAGAAACACTCTGTGTGTCCTTTACTTTTGGAGGATGTCAGCAATGTGTAAAGGTCTTGCCACTATCTAGCCATTTGCTTAAGCTGAGAAACCTTTTTGCTAGACTTCATTTAGTATACTGTTTTCATTGACTGCACGTTATTTTCCTAAAGTACAAGGCACACACTGTCCTCAGGAATAATGTATTTTTTGAATGGTGAATGATCTTTTCATATTCTAAATATTGTCTTTTCAAACAAATGACTGGTATGACTAGATTGCATGTAGGCTGCATTTGTGAACTCTGACAAAGCTTTGGAACCTCAATTTGTGCAAAAATGCTTTAGATCGTTGCAGATCTAATCTATGACCACTTTGCTCTATGCATGCGCCCTTGGAGAGACCGCATGAGCAACTAGATATTTTTATGTATAAAGGGTTAGTTCAACATGTCTTAATTATTCCTAACCAAATTCCACGTCTCCGTTCAGACAAAAGAAATTTCCATTTCAGAAATGGCAAGAAGTCCAGATACGTGATGCACATCTCATTTCTTATGACTTTTTATTCTAAATTTGTGCCTAATATGTGAGATCTGAATTTTGATGAATAAAAAAAAGGAAAATAAGAATTCTGTTTCATTAGCCATCCTAATAATAGCTCGAAGCCTGTCTCTGTGTAGAGGGAGGCAGTAAGAGCTCAGCATTCGCAGCTGAGTGCTGACAAGGTTGCCTGAATGTTGAGCCCAGGCTCACGCAGCGCAGTGATTGAGTATCCTGATGGAGTACTAGTATTTGGAAACAAGGTAAAAGTCATCAAAGTAAAGCCTTTGGAACTGTCTACTGGAGCACTTTTCTGGAGAAGCTGGCAGCCCATGGCTTGAACAGGTGCCCTCTTTGCTGGATTAAAAAGTAGCTGGATGGCTGGGCCCAGAGAGAGGTGTTGCATCCAGCGGGTGGCTGGTCACTAGTGGGGCTCCCCAGGGCTCGGTGTTGGGGCCACTCCTGTTTAATATCTTTGTCAGTGATCTGGACGAAGGGATCAAGTGCTCTTGCAGTAAATCTGCAGGCAACACTAAGTTGGGTGGGACTGTTGATCTGCTGGAGGATAGGAAAGCTCTGCAGAGGGGTCTGGACAGGCTGGATCAATGGGCCCAGGCCAGCTGTATGAGGTTCAGTACAGCAAAGTGCCGAGTCCAGCACTTGGGTCACAACAAGCCCCTGCAGGGCTACAGGCTGGGGGCAGAGTAGCTGGAAAGCTGCCCAGTGGAAAAGGACCTGGAGGTGCTGGTCGACAGCAGCTGAGCATGAGCCAGCAGCGTGCCCAGGAAGGCCAGTGGAATCCTGGCCTGTGTCAGGAACAGCGTGGCCAGCAGGACTAGGGAGGTGATCCTTCCCCTGTACTTGGCACTGCTGAGGCCACCCCTGGAGTGCTGTGTCCAGCTCTGGGCCCCTCAGTTCAGGAGGGACATCGAGGTGCTGGAGCAGGTCCAGAGAAGGGCAGTGAAGCTGGTGAAGGGTCTAGAGATTAAGTCATATGAGGAGCAGCTGAGGGAGCTGGAGTTGTTTAGTGTGGAGAAGGCTCAGGATAGACCTTATCATTCTACAGCTCCCTGAAAGGAGGTTGTAGGAAAATGGGTTTTGGCCTCTTCTTGCAGTTAACTAGTGACAGAAGAGATGACACAGCCTCAAGCTGTGCCAGGGGAGGTTCAGGTTGGACGTAAGGGAGAATTTTTGCACTGAAAGCATTGGAATGGGCTGCCCAGGGAGGTGGTTAAGTCCCCATCCCTGGAAGTGTTCAAAAAACAGTTAGACACAGTACTTGTTGCTGTGGTTTAGTTGTTGTGGTGATGTTCGGTCAAAGATTAGACTTGATGATCTTGGGGGTCTTTTCCAACCTTAATGATTCTGTGGTTCAATGGCTATTTCTGTTATCTTTCTTTCCTATCCCTTTTTGCTAAAGGATTTATAGAGAAAATTTAGATGAACGTTGAAGTTAATATTGATGATGGCAAGGCTAAAGTTTTGATAGTGGTGATGGAGGTGAAGTGAGATTTTGTGAGATGGTTCTTTGGAAGTCTGTGTGATTGTTGCTACAAAATACATATCAGCTGCAGCTATGTCCTTTCCCAACAACAACTTGTTGCAAAAAGGGTTCTGAGAAACAGTTAGGCTCAGTTGTGTCAGGGGGAAAGCTCAGAAGGAAAATGTCTAGAGAGACTAGTGAAAATAGGTTAATAGGTAAATACCTTAATGCAAAAATTTATAGATTTCCAGAAGCTTCCTTCATAGAAAGCTCTGCAGAAGGAAAAATGTCTTGGGAAACACAGTTTTAGGGTGATTGTTAATGTGGGGAAAGGCAAGAATTTTTGTGATATTTTATTCTTAACGTGCCATAAAGATGATCAGTCTAATAATGTGCACAGTGCATATCTGCTGTTTCCTTGCTCCATCCTCTTCCACTGCAGACTCCAATTGTTAGTGTTGCCAGAGAGAATTTTTGAAGCCATGGGATCCAGTGGACTTGCCTGTAAAGCCCTGCATAGGATTCTGGGACTTTGTAATCCTTTGCATTCTGTCACAGTTCATTAAGAGCCAAATTAGCACATGTGTATTTCAAAGCATCATCTCATTTTGGTTAACTGAAAACCATCCATGTCCGTAAATTGAATGGGCAATGACCATATCAATAAAACTCACTTTTTACAAACAGCTACATATGAATTCAATAAAGTAACTGGAAAATAAAATTTTTTTAAAATCACATTTTCTATGAAGTTTCAATTAAGAAAAGGGACAGAGATAAAAGTAGTGGTATCAGCAATCACAGCGCAGTAGTACTTCCAGAATCAGTTTATTTTTTTGTAGTCCTCATGAAGTGCTGATGTTGCTTATTTTGGGGCAAAGGTTGAAACGAATATAAGGCCAGCCTTTCATAATAATATTTACTTGGTGTTAAGGCTGACACTAGAATTCAAACAGAATTCCATATCTAGGCAGACCTTTTATTTTGTTGCCAAAGCACATTTTGTCTGATTAAAATGCTTACAGTGGCACTTTTTGAAAGTGTTTAAGTGAATTGCAAACTTAAATTCCTGTAGTGGAAAATTTAGCAGCTTAAAAAGTTCCTGAAGTGTTTTCATGCTCAACCTTATGCTTGCAAAGCCCATGTTCTTCTGGGGTAAAATACAACAACCAGCATGTGGAGGCGGGCTAGGATAGGCAGAGGAAGCAAAGGGGTCATCTTCACTTTGGCAGGTTTTGCTCCACAATTGCTCTGAAAAACAGGGATTTGAGAATGGAGTGTTGGATCAGCCCTCCTGATCTTTCTCTTTTTCTCCTCTGGCTCATTCTTTACTGACCCTCAGTGTTTTATTACACGCTGCCTTCTGTCTGATAGTCCAATTTCCAGGGCAATTCTGTAACTGCAGATTTATTTACAGGCTGGTTTTGGATGTCCCTTGCTGAGAAGCCAAAGCAAGAAGTGCACAAATACTAGTTTTTCTGGTGCTGCTCACAAGTCAGCACGCACTGGACGAAGCAGTGTCGGACAGCACAAGGTGCCTCCACATGTGCTGTTTCTGGATCTGTCCTTTCAGTGACTTCCCCAAGCATCACATTTTGTTCTCCCTGTGTCCCTTTCTACACACAGACACATGCACATTCTAAATACCCTCCACTATTTTCCAGTTTTCAAACTCAGACAAAAATTGTCAATACTAAGCTTTTATATAATATTGTCACTGCAATCACATTTGCCAGAAATTTGGCATTGACGTGATTTTGGCATAACCATGATAGCACACTGTTACCACAACAGCACAAACTTCTAATGGCACAACAAGGAACTGTACAGAAATCACTTTGCTGTTCCATGTTATACAGGAACTCTTTTAATCTGGGACCTGGGTTTAGTCTTGAAATGCTAATGGTGTATTCCCTCACTGTACTGGAAGTTACCTTGTGTTAGTTCTGTTGGCTCATTCTAACTTCTTGATATAACCTCTGTAATGTGAGATGGTCTCTCTAGTTTGCCTTCTAATTGACTTGAGCTACTTAGTAGAATGCTTCTGGGCGAGAAATTAGGATTAAACCCAATAGAGTCTAAAGGTAATGAGATTTTAACTCCTGAGAACAGGACGATTTTTCTGTTAATAATGGAAAAAAATTCAGATCACATTTTTTTATTTTGCGTCCTATTTAAATGACTCAGAGTTTTGTACTGAGAAATCTTCCAAACTGTTGGCTCTAATTTTTACCTAGAGTAGCATCAGCGAAATTTCAGTTCTTTGAAATAATCTCCTGTAAAATCTCACTGAATAAGATAGTTCAGTCATTTTTTACTCTGATAGTCCTGGCTAACTTGCAATATCACGATCGTACAAGATTTCTTAAAAACGTGTATATATTTGAAATTTATGTAATATTTAAATACAACTTCATTTCTAAGTAAGGAATAAGAATAAAATTTCAGCTATTTTTTCTATTCGTAAATCCACACTTTGTAAGTAATATTTAAAATAAGTTTACAGTACCAGAGAAATTCACTTTTCTGTGCAAAAACCTAGAAGTTCCTCTGGCGTGTCAGCTTTCGGTTTCTTTTTAAGATTACTTTTACAAGCCAGTGTGTACCCCAGAATTAAACGAATTCACTGAGGAAAAAGTTGTAGGTCTGATTAACTATTGTAAGACACTTTTGGCATAAGTTTGTCTTTGAGATGCTGTTTACTTTATCAAGGTTTACATGTACAAATGCAACTACTTACTGTATCATATACATTTGAATATTGCATTTTTTTCAGTAATAAACTTGGATATCTTTGAAAAAGGCTTTGATCTTTATTATTCCAAATATTCAGAGTTAATTAAAAAAAATTGTATACTTAAAAAGTGAGTGCTCATGAGCCTTCAAACCATACTATTGCAAGGAAGTAATTTCAGGGTTGGCTCGGGCACTTACAGCAATTAAATACTCAATTACTTTGATCTCAAGGCACAGATAGATTCGGTTTTCAAATTTTTAGACATCTATGATCTCCTGCTTTCACCAGTGACTAACAAATTCTTAAATTTAAGCTGCTTTAGAATTTACCTGTTCTAGTTCTCAGTTTTTCAGTTAAAGTGGACAGACTAGCTCTTCTCTGGAAGGATCAGTGGCTCAGGATGTAAAGGAAATGAGAAGGTAACTGTAAACAATACTGACATGAATATTTGATCAGAATGGTAATTTCTCTGAATTCCAGTCTTGCTAGGACTTACTCTTAAATCTTGCTAAAAGACTGAATAACGAACTACGGATTAACGATTTTAGCCGTCATTTGTAAGTGCACATGTTGGACTTAGTAAAACTCTGTGCCTGGCTCCATTACAAATACAGAAAATGCCTGGGCTTGATGAACAGCTTTAGCTGAAACAAAACTAGTCTGTAAATATGAAGTTGAAGAAAAACTCTTCGTGATATTTCTTCAACAGTGTTTGGAGAGAATGCAATTCTAGCCAACCTAGCTAACTCTTTTGGACATTAGATGGAAAAATTAAGATTCTCTTTTGTGGCAAATATCCTGAAAATACAGTAAGTCTGTAGTGAATCCAGTGTTGCTAAACTTGTGAAATGCACACAGAACATAATAATACTGCATTGAGCAAGTGCCTTAAATATTCAGAGCAGACTTGGTTGTCTTCACAGTTATAGGTCTCTGAATCAGATATTTTCCAACTACCAGAAGAGAGGGTTTTGTCCTCCTCCATCTGACTACAAAGCTTCATAGTGGTGTTTTGAAAAACTTCCACTTTTATGCCCTTATGCATGATAGTTAGGCTTTCTTAGGACAACCTAGTCAATAATCTGTGTGGCCATGAGATATAAACGATGTGTGAGGAGGCTTTTTATGATACCTGGGAATAGGATTAACCTGACCTCCCTCCTCTCCCTCCATCAGAGGGCAATTCCCAGTCTCACCTTAGTGAGAGACTTCATAAACTTCCCCAAAGTCTTATTTTATCTCAAATTCACCTTTGCACATTTCCCTTCAATGGCAAGTTACTGAACAGAGATGTGATATAGATGTGGTGCAGCAACTTCCAAGAGGGAGCTTCCACAACCAGATTTATTAAACATTTCTTCCGAAACAGCAGTGCTTCCGAAATCCCATTGTCCAATCATTTCCCAGGTCTGACAAGAAATTAATAAATAAAAATCTGGCCTTTATTGCTATAGAGACCAATTGTTCCATCTTGGTCCCCTACAAGGTGGTAAATGCAATAAAAAAAGTTCTTTATTTCTGAAGCTGGAGAATTAAGTAGGGTTAAATGTCCCACGTCCCTTGGCTTTTAGAGGCGAGATTCTCTGCTCATATTTGTATAGGATTTTTCCTCGGGATTGTAACCAGAGATCTGGCAACTGGTTTCTTTGTTGGTACTATTCTTGAAGGTTTTATTTGCAGTAACTTTAGGCAGTTTTTTCTCAAAGTCAGCCTGGAAAAAAAAAAAAAAAGAAAATATACCTGTAGTTTGAAGCCTGTATTCACTGCTTTTTTTCTCTTTGATTAAGGAAAATTGTTACAACAGTGCAAGAAGACGAGGTGTTCATTCTGTATGCCTTTTTAATGAGCTACAAAGACTCGAGACACCTGAAGAACAGCCAGTCCTGTTGCTGTGGAGGAGGAGGAGGAGGAGGAGGAGGAGGTGAAGGCGGGAAGGAGCAGCCCAGGTGCTGGTGCTTACAGCCCTGTCTGGTTGTTACTCTGTGGTGCTGCTGTGGAGAGGAGAAGCCCCAGAGGCTCTGCAAGTGGGGCTGGCAGCAGCAAAAAGTCATATAAGTGCTTAAGTCTTCCCTCCTGGGCTTGGTGGGAGGAGGAGGTGATAGCTTGGTGAACTCTCTATGGTTTAAAGTGCGGTTTTGTCCCCGCTCGGCTGCTGGAGCAGGGAGGGCAGGGAGAGGGAGGTCAGACCCCATTTCATGGGCTGTTTGTCTCTGGAGAACCTGGGTCCCCATATGTGGTGCAAACAGGAAAATGAAGTAACTTATTACTGACCAGGCTTCGGCTGATCTCATTTCCAGTCTGCAGTGCCTAAGCAGCGCTCTAATGCCCAAGTTCAAAAGCAATTGTTGAGAGCTGTTTGGTTCTCTGCTTACAACGTGCCCTCATGTAGGTACACGCACGTATTCCTGCAGCTGCTGGGCCACAGCAGGGCTGAGCTGGTTGGTTCAGGTACTCACCTCCAGGCTGTCGTGCCGCACTCCACACCAGAGGAAGGTTTTGAGTCTTTCAGACCAAAAGAAAAGCAGGTTGCAGACTGGCTTAATTAACACTGGTGGGATATCTTCTCCTTTCGTAGGTCCTGAGAAAAGAAGAAAATAACGATCCATCAGTCTACAGCTAAGGATGAGCCTTGGGAGCCTCAGACTATGAGGTGGGGGAGCAGGATCAGAGCCTGCTGCCCTCTCCTCCTGGGTCTCAAAAGCTGGATTTTTAAAAGCTTTTTTTACAGCTGAGTCAGATTCTTGTGCAAAAGCATGTTTGTTTATATATATATATATATATATATATGTTTATATAGAACACCTACCTGTTACGTAGCTTATCAACAACCCTATGATGGCACATCCCAGGCACCCAATGGCACTGAAGTACAGGTAGGACAGGGAGTACCAGGTGTCTGCCAGCAAAGGCCTGTGAAGAGGTGACAAAAGCAGCTCGTGAAGGGCAACAAGTGGGTTTGTCTCCTGACTGTGCCAAGCCAAATGCAGCTCATACTGCACTCCCATCCTGCTCCCTGCTGGGGCTGCAGGCTGGGGCTGTGCTCTGTGCCAGAATGCAGGTTTAGGTGGTAACAATACCTCTCTGGAGCTGCTGTGGGAGCTGCTGTCGTCAGCCACTCGGTGCCGTTTGCCAGCGTGCAGTTGAGGGTCGACAGTTGCAGAGGGATGGACTTAGTTGGTGGTGCAGGGTAAATGAAGGAGCCGGTACCAGCCCAAAAAGCCAAGGTGATCCCAGCCAAGAGGCCTCCAAGAGCACCCTTGGCAAGTGTAGAAAGATACTGTTAAAGGTGATTTGTCAAAAGTGCTTTTCTGTGAATGTGAATTAGGCAGGAGTAGGTGATGATGGGTTTCAGTCTATGTCAGTGTAAAGAAATTCTGTTCTCTCTCGACAAAGGAACAAAATATGGTGGTTTAGTGCCCTCTAGTTATAAAAGCTGAAGCAAAACTCTGACCAAAGCTGTGATACAGATTTTAGTTTTACTTCTGGTAACCGTGATGGGAATGCTGATGGGGCAATATGGAATGAGTTCGTGTTGTGTTTTGAGTGAGATAGCAACGGCAGAGCAACTGGCACAAATTCTGTGTGTCCAAGGCTGGGGTGAGTACTGAATATTTTTTAATTCTTAGTGAAACTTAAACACAAAACAAAATAATTTTTTTAAAACCCTCCATGTGAATCTAATCACCAATTATTCCACAGCTGGGTAGACTTAAATGGAACAAAATAAATTCAGACAGGGAAAAGACATGTCTAAACAGATCTTAGATCCTCAGTTTCTGAATCTGAAGAGCAGCCCAAATTGAAAACCCAAACAGTTTTCAAGATGGAGTTTTAACCAAACAACACCAAGGGATTTTCTTTTAGATCAGGATTTTTTTGACCTTACCTTCCAGTTAGCACAAGGAAACACAACTCCCAGCGTAAATAATCCCAGCATGGGCCCCCCACACATCCCATGGATGGAGAGGGAAGCCTGTGGGTGCAGAGAAGAAAGGGGAGTTCAGGGCAGCAGCTGAGTGGAGCACGCACAATTCTGATTTTTGTCTCTAATTTTGAGTGGGAAAATGGTGAGGGAGAAGGGATAAGCAGTGATTTCAAGGCACAGTTAAAGGGAATTGCACTCAGTACTGTTTCCTAGCACTGAGTAAATAGTGAAGGAGGTAGAGCATTTATGATTTTTTTTTTCCTAGTTATTCATCTTATCAGAGGATCCACTGAAACGGTTCAGGTAACGTTTCAGCCCTCAGAGCTGGCAGCATTATTTGTTCAGTTCATTGCATTTCTGCTCATTCCTGTTCTGCCCATTGCATTTCTGAAGCAAGAAATACCTGCACGACTCCTCCCATCAGCGATGCTGCTGCAGCCATCGAAGTGCACAGGACGCCATATAATACACCTGGAAAAGTCAGGTAACAAGGTTCTCAGTGCTGGGCAACAGTGGGGGTGATTTCTGATTCAGCAGTGTCCGAGGTGACCAGGCAGCATGGGGGAGTTTGCACTTTGGGTTTGATGTTTAGAGGTGACCATTGAGCAGCCAGCAGTGTCTTGTGTGAAGTCTTGTCAGGTTTTTGACTGACTGGATTTTCTTACGCCGCAGAGCAATAGCAGTGAAATTAATTCAGAAGTTATGCCTCATGTAGGAATATTTCTCTTGCCTTTAAATATAATTTTTAAAATAACCTAGTAAATGAGTTGAGAAGTGGTGGTTTTCTCCCTTTGACACCAGTTTTAACTTTGTGGTAGGCAGAGCTCTGTATGCAGCAGTCTCAAGTAAAGCCAACTAAAACGTATGGGCTAGCACACCTTGGTAAAAATTATCTTTCTAGGTACAGAGTGAAAAAGACTAAGCAGTAAGTGGAAAAACAGGAATGGAGAAGGCTAGAAACGGTTAGAGAGATACAAAAGATATAGGCTTGGCCCGTCCGTGATGTTTATGAACATTAATAAAATGCTTATGATATTATGGTATTCGTAAAAGGGTTATGATATGAATGCAATAATTGTAAAAAATATCCTAAAAATTCAAGTCACTTTGGATGCTTGATATGTTGATGATCTGAGGTTTTTAAATTTTTTTAACATTTTTTTTCTCTGAAAAGCTGAATGACCTGCTTATGCAATAACTCTAAGCTTGAATAGAATACACTGTATTACTCTCAAAGAATATGCAATACTACTGTAGATTAATGTGGAAATAGCTACACTGATATTCTCTCTGTGTCATAAAAGAGCGTTTTCCAAAATTTTCAGTAGACCAAACTTTTCCAAGGATTTTGAGCAGTTGTTGATGCTAGTCTATGTTTGTTTCAGTACCATATAGTGCTGATGCTTAATGTTGTTGAAGAATCAGGCTGACGTTCCCCTCGGGAGTTTCTAGAGGGTTACGCTCCTGTGGAGGTTACCAAAGCACAGGTGTCTCTGAGGGAATGTCTTTATAGAGCGCCCTTTGCTGCTGAAAAGTGGAACCCCTCTGGGGTACCTACATAAGCCTTTGCTGATCCACGTGCTCATCCTCTCGGAGAGGTTCGGGAAACCTTTCTTGACCAAGTCTTCAAAGGTAACAGTTGCTAAAGCATTGATGCTGGCAGCTACTGTGCTGTAGATAGGGAGAAGGATGGTAAGTAAATAGAAGGCAATGTAATCTGAAATCAAATTGTGTCTATAAAGAAATGCTTCCTCTTGTTCAGCACCAATGAGCCTCAAGAACTGTGTGTTTTATCGTGGTTTTTCATGCCCACCGATGTAGCTGGGGAGGTTTCTGTTACCTCTGCAATTGCTGGGGGCTCTGCTTCCTGCTGACATGGACCAAGACAGAAATTCATCCTAACTGACAGTTCAGTTTAGAAATCTGTAAAGACCTTCAAAATATAGATGTTCCAGAACTAAAACTTTACTCCCTTAGGAACTGAAAGATGTGCAGTTACCACTAGTGCTACCCTGGCCCTTCATGAGTGACCTGGCTTTTAGCTAGGTGAATGAACACATATTTGGTGAATACAGTCACAGATAGACTTGCTGAAAGGTTTTATATCCTGACTGTGATATTGTGGCAGTTAGCTTAAGTAAAGACAATTTTGCCATGAGCAGCTCAGTTTTTCTTTGTCTGTATGGATAATAATATTCTAAAATGCATTTGGGAGATAAAGATACTGGTGAAATGGAGCTAGACTGTGTTGTAAATGCAACCACAGAATCATTTAGGTTGGAAAAGATCTCTAAGATCACGGAGTCCAACCATTAACCCAGCACTGCCAAGTCCGCCACAAACCATCTTGCTGATGTCTACATGTCGTTTAAATAACTCCCTTTTCAAACACCCTCAGGTACATAATGTTATTCAGTAAAGCACTACTGCTGCTGCATAGAATGTTCTAGGAAAAACAGCTGGGCATTTTTTAGGGTTTCACGTTCTGACCTCATTCTGGGCCTGTAAGAAATCGTCATACCCAGCTAAAATGTCCTTCCAGATTCACAGACCTTAGTGTTCCACTGAATGCACAGGCGACAAACAGTCCTGGGACTCCTGGCATCGAAGAAAAGATGTCCATGACAAAGTAGGGCATGAGCTGGGGTAGAAGGAGCACAAGAGCAACACAAGAAACTAATTAATGCCCTCCTGGGTAATGGAAGAAGAAGTAACTGTTTCTGAGCATGTTGCTACGTTCTGGCATTGTCCCAAATAACATGGTGTCAGATTTTGAGCAAAGGGGATGTCTTTTGGCAAAAATGCTCAATTGGATTAGCACTGCAGAAGTGCCAGAATAGATATTATTGCAGCCCTGATTTGGCAACCACCTTAGTGCCTGAGTGCTGAAAGGACATAAAGCATTGCACAAAATTGAAACTGTCCTGATTAAATGCTATATCTGGGCCCAAAGCAGCTCCTACTTGTAGTAATGGACATCTGTACCTGATCAGGAGCTGAAATGAAATCAGCAGTCCAAGGGTCACAGCTCTTGTAATGAGAATACATCACCAATCCACAAAATACTGCACATGCTAGGACTGTCCAAAGTCCCAATAAATTCAGGTAAAGTGCCCTAGAGCAAAGACAAGAAACTGTTTAATGCAAAATAAGAAAAAAAATGTTACACGTTATTTATTCCTAACTTTTTAGGGAGATGCCTTAATCACGGATGGTTGTCTAATTCAAAGATGGCTGTATAATTCAAAACAAGATTTAAAAAGAACATAGAGAAGTACAGCGTTGTTATTTTATAGGGTAAGGATAACATTTCCAGGTAACTTTGTGCAGCTGGAAGAGACCAGTAACCTCTGCTGCGTTGAGCACTGGGTCTTCACTCCTATCCCTGTGAGAGCAGATTTTTGCCTGTTGGGAGTTGTTGTTGCTGTTCACCCATTAAGGCACACAGAATATTTTTTTTTTTTTATGGATTCTGTCATGTTTTACCATGAGAAGTAACAGTCTTGGTTGTTTTTCACCATCCCCTGGAAAGGGTGTGGGTGATAGCACCTGCTGGGTAGGTCGTGTGGTTGCGGTTCAGCAGGCCTGCTGGTCCTGAGAGCTGCCAGATTTTACAGAGCCCACGCTGTGTTCAAGGATCACCTTATGCAAGGTCTCTTGCTAAGGCCAGTTCAGACCTGGGACACAAAAGCCTTTCCCAGCTTCTTACTAGTGATGTTTTCACTGGTGTGACTTCTAAATGCTTTTCGAACAATGAATTTTCTACAGGATATGTTCATATAGACAGTCATGACCTCAAGAAAAATTAGTATGTTTGCAGCCAGCAACTGCTTGAGAAAGTAAAAAGTAAGCACCTTTGTGCTTTAGCCATGTGTGCAAGCAATTAGGGCTGGGTGTGTGAAAAAAATCTGTCTGTTTAGTAGAACATGTGTCTAGCTCTGCACATGGTACCGCTGAAGTTGATTCTGATTACCCTTGTGCTGTACAATTTTAATAGAATTACCCTTATGCTGTAGAATTTTAATAGATTATTGATTTAACTTTATTTAGATAATACCTTGTACTGCAGTGCCCCACAAAATCAATAACCACTTTTAATACAATTTTAACACAATTCCAATAAGTACACTTTTACAGCGAAGCTGTAGACAGCACAACTTCTGGGTGGGTCTTCTGAGGATTAATTTGGCTGACCGCAAACTGATAAACTGCAACAGAGAGATTGCTACCTCTTTCCTTTCTGCTTTTACTTAAGTCAGTTAGAGCAAGGGGTAGTAAGACTGTCAGAGCAAAATTAGCTTGCTTCTGCCTAATGTCATCCCGATATTCATTTAGTATAGCTGACAAGCTTAGTGTCATTCCACATCAGTGTGCTTGCTTGCAGGAATAGGTTAATGACAGGCAGCTTACAGTTTAGCATGCTTTTCCGACTTGCAAGAAATGCATCTCTGTATTGTGGACTGATTGACTCCGTAGATCCCTAGCCACGTGAATGTTCCCCCAATAGCTATTGTCCAGAACGTATGTCGTCTCAAGGGATCAGCATCAAAGCTAGAAGAAAGAAAGAAGCAAATTAGTTTGCTTATTTAAATGCATTTATTAGCAAGAGGTAGGTAATTTATTCACAATTATCTGGCTTGTCTTTACCATCTGAATCAGAAATTCTGCATTGGTAACACTGTCCTCCAGCACAAACAACATTTGAGGTGTTTAGGTTTGGAAGTTTTATTATTTTTATATTGGAACTCATTGTTTTCAAGTCAGGATAAACAAATATTATTCAGATTCAGTCAGAGGACCAATTAATTAAATTAATCACATTTACAAGGCTGCTTATGCCCAGATATCAGATCTGCATCATACTGAAGCAACAGACCTACAAGCCATCCTGCCTGGGACATTGTCCTCTGCTAGGAATAAGGTCACTTAGCAGAATCTAAAAATTCCACCAAACCCTTAATAACACACCATGATGACTTAAATTCCTTTACAGAAATTGCTTCAGCTGCAGTGTTATCTTTTGTACAATGAAATTCCATTACTCAGTAAATCTAACTGGTACAAGTATATCTTTCTGTCTTAAATCTGTCATCTTTGCAGTTCTCCTTATCTTGGTAGGTACAGCAGATAACATTTGACCTTGCTGCTGGATTCTGTCAGTGACTTGCCTTGATTAATGAGCTTTTCAGTCAATGCCCCAAACAGCAAAAAGAAGGTCATCTTTCTGTCCCAGTGCACTGGTGCACTGTTGCTAGCTGCTGTGGTGAGTGAATGTAAAACAAAGTGCCGGTTTTAAGATAGAAAATGAAAGATATATACAGCTGGAAGGAATAATTTGGCTTCATTTGTAGCTACACAAATAAAAATGGCAAAGTTCCCTTTCAGTTCAGCAGAGCTTTGATTTCTTGAAAGAGTTAAGCTCTCCTGAGGGTCAACTGCATTGCCAAGAGGTGAAGAAATGAGAAATGGACTTCTCTGAATCACCACGGTTCACAGATTTACAGAATATGCTGAGTTTGAAGGGACCTACAAGAGATCATTGAGTCCAACCCTTAGCCCTGCACAGGACCATCCCCAAGAGTCACACCATGTTTTTGGCTTAGTGAGGGTAGGGTTTCTAAACATTAAATATTCAAAAAGGAAAGGTATTGCACCATTTGTTTCTTACTCAAATATGTTTAGTCGTGATCCTTCATGGGCATCTTCCCAGATTTTGGTTGGTCCACCATTCAGACTAGTTCCTCGAATCAAAACCGTCACAAAGCCAGCCACCATGACAATCATTTGAAATGCATCTGTCCAGACAACAGCTTTTAATCCTCCCTAAAACAAAGAGAAACTGTATGCCCTCAATCTTCTTTCCTGTTGCTCAAGTACTGCAAAATGTAGAAAGACTCCTTATTTCAACAGCTCATGAGCTGTATGTATAGCACCCAGCAAATCAGGACTCTGGACATTCTCCCACAAAGAGTGTATTTTTGCAGGGCAGAAAATTTCATGGCCTAAATGGTTTGTCCCCAGGCATATGAGAATGCCTGACTTCCAGTTAAATGCATTTCTTAGGCCTTCTTTATATGCATTTGGAGAACGTATCACAGAGCAAAAGCTTAGAGAGTTCTGGCCTGTTCATACATCCCGTCTCACTCTGTGCGTTCTCAGACCCTGCTGGTGCACAATTAGCCTCACACAGACAAATAGCCCCAGAAAGTTTGCCATTCAGCTTTCCTCCATAGCTTCTTTCATATTTGATCCACTCTGTACTAGAGCAACATAATAAGCGATTTCCACAAGAGCAGACTGAAATATTGAAAAAGTTCATTAGTGGTAATGAGAACAGGCATTAGGGTTGTATCCTGAGCCCCAGGGCTTTGCTACTTCATTGCCACGTTTATCTAATTTGGAATTTGGAGTCTCATGTTGCTTCCACTCAGAAGCAATTCTGACTCTATGTCCACTCTATGACCTGTTGATTGTCCTTCCTAGGTTTTCTTGCTCTGTTCCTGATCTGGGGTAACACCAGAGACACATTTTTCATTACAGTGTTTTTCAGCCTATAACTTGTAAAATATAAGAATCATCTTATCAAAAGATTTAGTATGACAGGGGAAGGTTATCACCTCCTTATCTGGACTCTGCCTCAAGCTCTCTTGTTTAAACCTTGCAACATACAGCAAAGGATTAGAGAGGATTTTTTTTTCCAAATGGACTTATTTATACCACAGAGTGTAGAAGAAATTTATCTCTCTGTTCTCCAACTTTAAACTTCAGTCAGACTGTATGTGGCAGACACCCTTCTGTCGTGTTTAAAAGATGGTTGAATTAACCATTTGTGTTCCAGCTGTTCAGTTAGGCCTGTTACATACCAGAGTGCAGTAGAAAGTGCAGACAATTCCTGTTGCAGCTACAGAGCCCCAGAGATCAAATCCAGTGACTGCAAAACCAAAGAAAATCGAATCATTAGTGAAATGGAGGTAAGTCATCTGGATAGTAACAGAAAAGCTATAATCCTTTAGCTTTAGAAAAATAGGAGTAATTATTACTTTTAATCTTTTGTGTCTATTAGGAGCTTTGCTGGATTGTTGAAGTTTCTTAGAACTTCTGTATGTGGTTTTGCATTGTTGTGCTCTTTCAAATTGGAATTAACTAACTTTCAAGCAAAAGTAGCATGTAAGAAGAATAAAGCAAAAGTGTCATTCTGATGGGACACAGCTTTATGAGCAACGCTTCCCTTCTGTTCCCTAGACCGGAACTTTCTCTGAAAAACCAAATTATTCAGAGAGTCCGAAAGAATCCTGAGACAAAAACACCCAACCCCTAAGTAAATTCCGTTCCCTGCAACTAGGAACAGTTTGATGCTAAAATGTGCTTCAGTAAAACGAATTTTTGTGTTCATTTCAATTCATAAAAGTTCCTTTACATAAGACACAGAAATTTTGGGTTGGCTGGTATTGAAATCTCTCCCACAAAGCACAGTTTGTGAGAGCAAATCTATTTTGAAAGGTTCTTTTATTAGCAAGGTTAATATGGCATAATAATGAATGTAAACTCTCACATGGAATTCAGTTGCACACCAGAGGAAGGAAATTTGGTAGTGTGTGAGAGGAGGGATTGGACAAACCAGTTCGACTCAGAAGATGAACAATGAAAGGAACCTCACAAACTCTTCCCAGTCAGTTTGGGTGAAATCAGGATTTGGGTCATGATGATTCCTTGTGCCCTGTGGCAGTAAAATTACTGATCCCATCTATGGTGACGGACGGACAGCAGCAGAGCACTGAGCTCCGGCTGCATGGAAAGGAGTTATGCCCGTGGAAATCTGAACACGGGAGACAGGGACGGGGGGGAGTCAAAGTACAGAGTGTGGTCTTGGATCATCGGCTTGTACTGTGAACTTTGTCAGGATGTTGGGAAACTGTTGCTGTGAACCTCTTTGTGTGGTTACTGAGCGGAAAGGAGAGCAGAGCAGCACCAGTGAGGCTCCTACTGATGTACGGGTGTGAGAGAGGTCTGGGGGTCGGAAGAGCAGAGCTGAGAGGCAGAGGCAAAACCTTCTCACAGAACTTTTGAGGAGGGTTGGATTTTTGTGTTATTTATTCATTTTTCTCGCTTCATGTACTCTGATTGCCTTGTGGTGTGGTTATTTGGCGTGGCAGTGTACTACAGCATGAGAACTCACCTTGGTTGAGTGCCAGTGATGGAGCATAGACCACTATTCCTGTGTAAAGGATCTGAAGGAGCAAAAGTTCATTAAAAAGTCATGTGTTTGAATGCTCAGTGATAAGGCTTCTGTTTAGGGTGGGGCTCTGAGCAAAATACTGCCTCTAGGAGGTTCTTTAGATCTCCTTGTATTGTGTATGTCTTTCTGTTTCAGCCCTTTTTGGTTTAATTCCTTTCTGAGGGAAGGACAATTAACTTGTCTTGGTATTACTTATTTCACCTATTGCTAAGATGACTGGATGACAAAGTATTCTCATCAAATAGAAAGAGGGTATCTCCAGAAAACACAAAGAGTGATACAGAAAGAAGTTACACTGATCTCAGAAATTAAATTTTAATTTTTCCTTTCAATCCCTTTCAAAGTAACTGACTCAATGCCCTTCACATGTTAAGTTCTAACAGAACTAATGGAGAAACAAAGCATAAAACTCAGTAGCATTCAAATCTGTTGCTGACAGTCTGGAAATCAGTAAAATGGAAATCATGCAAAAAGAAATTCTCCCAATATCCCACAATACAACCATTCTTTCATTTTAGCAAGTGAAAAAAAAAAACTAAGAAAAGAAGAGTAACATCATTAAAACACCTCATTCTAAAAAATGTGCCATCTGAGACTAGTCTGTGAAAATCAATGCTGAGTGAAATTAGCATTACAATGAGTCAAGGTTTTCTTACCGTCTGCAGGATGTAGATCAGTGTTGCCGCAAGACGGACAATCTTGTTAAATCTTAACTCCAAATACTAGGAAAAAGAGTAATCTCAGAAAATTGCACATGTAGCATCTGCGACACAGAGGCTACTCTTCTGTTTGCCCCATGTAACACCTTGCCATGCAAGTAAAATTACTGCCAGCTGGCACGGCTGTTACGAGTAATAAGGAGATCAGGATCGTCATTACACATAGGGATAATTGCATTTAAGAAATCTTCTCATCTGTACCACGTACTTGAAGTTCTAGTTGGATTGCAGTAATAGGTACCTTCTTTGTATCAGGAATAACTGGAAGAGCCCAAGAACCAGAGGAGGGAAATTTAAACTTCAAATGAAAGTATGGTCCCACTACGCAGTGAGGAAACTTAAGCTCATCTCTAGCAGAAATAGCATCCTTTGGCTCCAGGGCTGGCAAAAGCGGTGGTGGAGCAGAGGGTGAAGCAGCAACACCAAGTTTCCTAATGCATGAGCTAAGCTGGCTTTCTCACTTGCTCTGCCTCAGCCTAAAGCCAAATCCGCACATCACCAGTGTGAAAAGACAGGAGAGGGGATCTTATGGCCTCCATGTGGATGTAGAGAGATCTTCCCAACTACCACACAACTGCAGATACCTGGCATGGGCTGTACAAGACCTTTACAAGTCTCTAGGCTATGCACTATGTATTATTGCCAAAGCATCTTCTTTCTTATTGATTTTGTTTGTGCTCATCTTGTGTTTCTTGCATAATAAACCCCATGGTCTGCCATACAAATACATAGCTAGTTTATGTAACTTGACCTGTTTCTAAACATAGTTCACTAAACCAGCAAAATCATCTTTCCAGCACACATGGAAGGGTCTCTCTGGCTACTATGACACCTTTGGTGTTTCAGATGACAAAAATAATTAATTCTCTGATCTCGGATCAAAACCAGCCAGAAAATGCAACTGCTTGCAGCAATGGTCAATTTTAGTCTTTTCCAACCTGAAAATATTTCCAAATACCCAGGCAGATCTGCTTGATCAAAACCCTTCCTTGAGCTCGGGCTCAGAGAACATGAGCAGCCCTTCTGTTATCAGGAAGCTCCTTGTGAGATAACCCAACTTTCTTCATCCAGTTCTTGCTTAGTTGAAACTGCCCACAAACAGGAGCAACTAAATTTGCAGCAGTTGATTAAATTAAGTAAGAGGCTATCCCAAATGGTCAGTAGCTGCCCTGTGGGTGTGCAGGTGATAAAGCCTCCTGCTGAACTGCATTGTGAAGAAAATAATGTCTTCCAGAAAGAACACCAGGCAAAAACTCTACAAAATTCATAAGTAATTAATTTCATTTCCTAGAGAATTTGTTTTCCAACCCTGTCTTTTTTTCTTTTTTCTTTTTTTATTTCTGGAACACGCCTGTCATCTGCTTTCTCTTCCTCCCATCTCAGCTTTTTAGATATCCAATAGTCCACTTTTATAGTAAATTGGATCAAATTGCAATATCTAGATCAAGTTTGAATTGGATAGTATTGAATGTTGTTCTTAAAGTCTGTCTTTAATACCTGCTCTCTAAACCAGAGGGGAATGCTTATAACATCAGAAGCATTTGGATACACTTAAATATTTTCCAACTGTAATTTAATTTGGTGCTGGTGTGTAAACCCATATCCTGCCTGTGCTATATTTGCATAACAGGATCTCTTACCCTTATTTAGTACTTTCAGCTTATACAACATAAACAACTAATTTGGATAATGCAACCCATTTCTAAAAATAATTGAAGTATCGATGCAATTGTTCTGTAAAACACCACAGGAAGTTTCCTGTCAGAGATTTTTATCTAAAAATATGTGCGTCATTCTGACTTATGCTAGAACAGTGCCTTGATTTTAGGATTTTTACTTACCTCATAAGTGCTTGTTATGCCAGATCTGTAAAAGACAGGTAGAAAAAGTTCAGCAGTAAAAGTTATGACAAGCGCGTATGAAAGAAAGAACAGCACGAAGGATGCCCCATAGCGATAAACTTCAGAGGGTGTCCCCAGGACAGTTACTGCTGACATGAAGCTTGTTGTGAGAGAAAAAGCTATGGGTCCGCATGTCATCTGCTTACCGCCCACCAAAAACTCCTTTGAGGTTTTTTTTTTCCTCTCTTTAACTGCAAAAAAGACTCCAATGCTGGCACTGACCAAAAACAGCGTGGCAAAAACAACATAGTCCCAAGCCACAAATTTTTTTACTTCTGGAGCTTCAAAGTTTGGCATTGCACCAGCTGTACAATTCTCTGATGGAGGATTCTGGTTTACTATGACTGGTGCTCTGACCAGATGAACTCTGTTGACAGCCAAGCTGAAGGTTATCTGTAGCTCATCAATGACAAATAATAAACTGAAAGACTGTTCAGCCAGAAGACGTTTTTTAATCCAGTTCAGTTCTAAGGAGGGGGAAAAAAAACGTAGCTAAGGATGAGTTAGGAAGGTGCTGAACACACTTTGACTCTACAGCTACTAGTGCTTCGGCCAGGCAGTCTGAAGTGAGGGACTCTAGCTGTAAAATCTGTAGTACAAACCCTTTTTATCTATGAGGTATAAATTTAAGGTTAAACATTAGCCCGACACATTGACTTGATCTGACTCTTGTCTAACCTCTCAGCATTTTTAAATGATAAAGTGAGAGAATAGAGAAGTAAATAAAGGAGAGCAAAATGAAGGAAAGCTCAGTGTACAGACCTGTCACCTCACCAGTGAGCTGGTTTTCAGAGGAGCAATTCCCTCATATGGTTAAAAAACCTGGGTTTAGAGTTGTCCTTCGAGGTTCCAAGTGTGCTCCTTGGTAGACACTCTGCAAGTTACGGCTGCCCTGAGGACCTGTGCCTTGTAATGGTTCAAACTAGCTGTGGTGCTTCCCCCCACCTGCCATAGCCCAGCCTTGACGTGTCTGGGAACTCAGGGAACCTCCAAATGGGTGGCTGCGGTTTGTGCTGCACTGTTTGAGGATGACTGTGCTGCTTTCGCTGGCTTCTGCTGAAGACAATCTTACTTCCAGCTTTTAGAAGTTTGTGTGAGAGATGGCTTGTTTTTTTAATCCATGTACTCCTTGGGCAGACTTATAGGACAAGAGGACCTAAGAAAAGCAGATTGAACAGCAACACGTTTCTCAACTGTCTTTGGCATAATTTGTTGAATTCAATTAATTAGGTTTTTCTCGTATGATTTTGTTTTGTTTTAAATAAAGATTCATTTTATCTCCATCAATGCCATAATGATACATTTTCCAAAGAAGCAGGAAATGACTTGTCATCCTGAAGGATTAACTTGTAGAAAGAGGCAGTGTGTATAGTTGCAGCCCTGAAGAAGGGTGGAGGGCATGTTTTGGAGAAAATCAAGAAAGGAGTGAAGTACCCTGGGAGAGCTTTTAATAGCAGAAGTCCTTTTCTTCAGCCTTATCTTGGCTGGGGATGGATCCTCATTTCTCCTTCTTAACTCATCAGTAAATGCAGGTGGTTTTGCTGTGTCAGTTGTACCTTGCAAATTAATGTGTGTCCAGACTTGAAGCCTTGACTGTTTCCATCCATTGCTCAGGAGAAAGGGGAGTGCATGTACAACAACCTTCATTGCTTAGTGCAGAGCCAAAGGAAATCCAGGACAGCCCACAGCTGGAGTTGGCTTCTGTCCACATGTACAGTAGAATAGCTGTGCAATTTTCGTGGTTGATTTTGGTGAGGCTGAGTGTAAAAGGGGGAGTTGAAAGGCCTCTTTCTACTGCAGAATGTGAACTAAAAGAGACAAACAAACAAGAAACCCCAACCAACATGCAAAGATCCTTCTTAAAAGGCACTGCTTCATCTATAGTTGAAACACTTGGAGTCCCCAGAAGTTAAAAATATGAAGTGCACATTTGTGATGTACGACCCAGCCCCCTGTGAAAGCCGGGTCATGGATTAAATCTCCATCTGTTGCCATAGCACTGGTCTGTGTGTTGTAACCTGTGGGTTGTTACATGGAGGGACCAGCTGAGACACCAGTGAACCACTTTGCATTATTGTGGAGTGTGTGAGTGAGTCAGTATAGGTGGTGTTCTGAGAGTTCTCATACAGCTGTGGCCAAGTAAACACCCATCACTAGTTAATATTTCTCTTCTGTACAGAACAAATGCCTTAAGGTGTTACACTCCCAAAAAAAGCAGTAACTTTCACTTGCCAGACATTCCAGAACTTGTTTGTATGGCCTGGGAAAAAAAATGAAGATATAAAACAAATTAAAAAAATAATCATCTGGCTCAGGAGGTTTGTCTGCCTGTCATGTTACCAAAGAAACTCTAAGTGGAAGGTCCCTGTAACGTCTGTTCTAGGAAAAGAAGGGTAGTGTAAAAAATTCCTATTGGCATAAATGTAAGCCTGCAGTGATGTTATAGTTTTTTGCTTTTTTATTTATGAATGGGTTTTCTAGCAGAAAATTTGGGTTCTTTGAGTGATAGTAATTTGCACAAAGTAGAAAAAAACTAATGGAATATGAAACTGAAAATCAAGTTAGAAATGTAAATTTGTTTATTTATGATGCCATAGCCCTCTGACGCATTTTCAGCATCGCTTCATGGGGTTGTTCAGACTAACAATTTTGGCTAAATCTCACATAAAAATAATTATATGAAATCGAAATACAATTTCTGAAGAAGAAATATTTCAAAATAATACGTAAACACTGTCATGATTATATTCTGTATCTGGGAACAATTTATATTTTTATTTTCCTGAAATAACAAGAATAGTTGTATATTTTCTTTGTGCAAACTCATGTGAAACACATTTTTTGCCAGGGTAAGCCAAAGAGGAAGCTTGACTCTTTGAAGCTTCAATGCCTCTTTCAGTATCTGACTGTGAACCATCATCTGACAAGAAATTCCAACTTGACTGTTTCAATTTTCCATTCAAGGCTGTTTGCATCTGAGATCCTATTTCAGATCCCATTTTGGCATCTGAAATAAATGCATGAGACAGTAAAGGTAAGGGTGTTTTTAATGAGCTGCAGCCCGGCTTCCTGCAGTCAGGCAGGAAAACCTGCAAGGAATGCTCTTTTCCAGGAACTGCTATACCTTTTTGCCCCTGATTTTTAGGAACATTAAGAACAGCCCTTTATGTGGTAGAGAAGAGATATCTTGAATGAATGATTATATATCATTGCATCTTTCAGTCTGAGACTAGGAAAAAGTCAAACCTCAATTAGCTTGAGGTTATGTTCCAATGCTTGCCAGATGCACCTGCTTTATCCTAATTTCCAAAATGTTGTATCTCCTGCACTTACTTTAGTGCTAAAGTCTAGTATTTTCTGAGATTTGTCCATTCTTATAAACATAAGAGTCATTCTGTAAGATAATATCAAATCACAGTTGATGTAAATTTTTTGTGCTACTCTCAGTGCTTAGATCTATACATATAAAATACATCTGATTTAACTTAGAAAAATAAGATCTTAACATGGGTTTGTACTTTGCATAGTATTCATAAACAGCCTCTCAATATTATTAAAAAAATTACTATTGCAAGTATTTCTCTAAGCAAATATTTTCTAGCATCTAGATTTGAAAGTTCCTCTATTTAGTATATTGCCCTACAAATCAATGGGGCCTGAAGGCATTCATCCAAGAATCCTCAAAGAGCTCCTGATTTTCGAGAAGGGCAAGAAGAAGAACTCCAGAAACTACAGGCCTGTCAGCCTCACGTCAGTGCCTGGTAAAATTATGGAGAAGATTATCCTGGGAAGTATTGAAAAACACCTGAAAGACAATGCAGTCATTGGTCACAGCCAGCACAGCTACCTGAGAGGAAAGTTCCTGCTTCTCAGACCTGATTTTCTTTCATGACAAGGTAACTCACCTAGCTGATCAAAAGAAGCCAGTTAATGGAATCTTTTTGGATTTCAGTGAAGCTTTCAGTACTGTCTCTCACAGGATCCTTCAGGACAAACTGTCCAGCTCACAGCTGGATAAACACATCAGGAGGTGGGTGAGCAGTTGGCTCATGGATTGAGCACAAGGGGTAACAGTGACTGGGGCAACATCAGACTGGTGACCTGTCACTAGTGGGGTTCTGCAGGGCTCCATCTCAGACCCTGAGCTCCTCAACATCCTCAGAAATTACAGGACTGGAAGTGACACTGAGCAAGTTTGCAGATGACACAGAATTGGGAGTTGCTGCTGACTCCCTGGAAAGCAGAGAGGCCCTGCAGAGAGACCTGGACAAATGAGAGGACTGGGCAATCACCAACTGTATGAAGTTCAACAAGGGAAAGTGCCGGATTCTGCACCTGGAATGGGACAACCCTGGATGTACAGACAGACTGGGGAATGAGATGCTGGAAACCAGTACCATGGAAAGTGACCTTGGGGTCCACACTGATGACAAGTTGAACATGAATCAGCAGTGCCCTGGCAGCCAGGAGGGCCAGCCCCGTCCTGGGGGGCATCAGGCAAAGCATCGACAGTGGGGTGAGGGAGGGGATTGTCCCGCTCTGCTCTGACCTGGGGCAGCCTCACCTTGAATATTGTGGCAGTTTTGGGGTCTGCAATATGAGAAAGATAATAAGCTATTGGAGAGCATCTGAAGGAGGGCAGTGAAAATGGTGAAGGGCCTTGAGGGGAATCCGTGTGAGGAGCAGCTGAGGACACTTGGTGCGTTCAGCCTGGAGGAGACTGAGGGGAGATATTGTTGCAGTTACAACTTCCTTGTGAGAGGCAGAGGAGGGGCAGACACTGATCTCTTCTCTGTGGTGACCGGTGACAGGACCTGAGGGAATGGTCTGAAGTTGTGTCAGGGGAGGTTTAGGTTGGATGTTAGAAAAACATCCCCAGAGGGTGGTTGGGCACTGAACAGGCTCCTCAGGGCAGTGGTCACAGCACCAAGGCGACAGAATTCAAGAAGCATTTGGTCAGTACTTTCAGGCACATGATGTGACTCTTGGGGATAGTCCTGTGCAGGGCTAAGGGTTGGACTTGATGATCCTTGTGGGTCCCTTCCAGCTCAACATATTCTGTGATTCTGTAAAAGGCATTTAAAGTGCAGCTGTTGTGTAAATACCTGTGTAGTACTGAAGAATACTTTTTTTTCTCCTAATAATGCAGATACGAGAATGAAGTCTGTGAATGGTTTATTTTGTTATATAATAGACAAGGGGTTTACTGTACCCTGATACATGACTGAATTACTTTCTTATTCCTTTTCAATATTTTTCTATATCAAGCTGTGAAAAATTCTTTGAAATAAGCACTGGAGGATTAACATCACATTTAACTGGATGGCTGAAAAAGAAATAGTAACTAGTTTATTGAGGAAAAGTAAATTTCTAGAGCAAAAAAATGCTCTGAAAATCAATAGTGTGTCGTCCAGAAGTCCTGTTACACTTAGGGGTTATTATCTTTCCTTGTCAGGGGACTTTGGCCTTCCTTAAGAGGCTCCTCTTTAATGATTACTCTTTCCTCAGAACAACATGCTCATTTGACTATAAAAAGATCATTATAGTCCAGTAGTATGGGCAACTGGAGGTATTGCTTAGAGTTTCAAAACAGATCATTCTCTGGGGACACAAAGTCCTGCCCATGGACTGCTTTTCCCTGGCAGCACCAGGTCATGTCAGGACACCCATCAGGGACTGCGGCCAGTGGTCAAGACTCATCCTGCCCTTCTACTTCCCTCTGTTTTGCATCATGGGATACAAACTTAGTGGAGTCACTTGACAACCTATTTGCTCAATTTGTAAACATTTTTCAGGAGAAAAATGCGTGGTTTGCACTGAGAATTGGATTTTCTTCTATGAAGACAGTAAGCTGGGGAACTTTGTGAGGAGAAACACTTGTTGGTCTGATACACTGGAACACAGGGGTGAGCATGACAGAGAGAAGGGAAGGAGACTGAAAGGAAGGCAGGGCTAGGCTGTGCTGGGGAAATTCATACCGCATTGGCTGTTTCAGATCCTTGCAGAGAAGAGTAGAACACTAATAATCTGAGAAAACATAACTAATTTCTGTGAAAACAGGACTTCTTTCTGTTTGGCTTACAGCTTTGCAGGCTAAGGCTGTTAAATTTGGGTTTTCTTTTTATTTGCTGAACAAGTTGAGAGGTTGTAAAACTTGTGGATTGGCAGAAGGATGAGCCATCCTGTTCCCAGTGTGTCTCAGCAAAAGACAGCAATCACTGAACAAAACAGCAGCATTACTTTCCGCTTTGTTTTAAAATGAGGAGAAGGAGCAGCAAAAGTAAGGCGCTTTATATGTACATCAAAAGCACTTTGGGGAGTACGTTGCACCTGGGAAGGAAGTAGGGAGTTGAGATCTCACTGCAGGTGATTTAAGGATAAAGGAGTAGTGTACTTTTAGAGGATGAAAAAGTAATGCATGCTTCACTATTTCTGTGCCATCAAAAGCTCCAGAAACCAAGTCGTCTGATTTGATCTTCAGTTGTTAATAAGTAGTAGAAATACTGCCTCAACCTTGCAAAAGAAGCATTTAGAAACAGTCTGGCAGCAATGTTAGAGATAGAGAGATGATGTGTACTTAACAGGATTGTTGTTCAGGGTCAGTACAGAAGGCCTGTGCAGGCTGTGGGCAGCTTTAATTAGCATTCCTAGTTACAATAAAGCTGAGGATCACAACCCTTCACTCACCTGTGTGTTACTCCAGCACAAGTAAAGGGGAAATTCAGGTGCTTCCTGGTGAATGAAGCTGTTCAACACTAAATGGATCTGATTACTTCCCCTGGATTAAGTGGTTCATGTGTTCCAGTGAAGTTCTGCTATAAAAGCTACATTTTCCCACATCACAGAAAATCCAAATCAAAAAAGAACTTTTTAGTAGTGCTTGGAGATCAATCATCTTTTCTTTTTTTAATGACTTACTTGTTTTATCACTTGCACTTTTCATTGTTAATGTATTTCAAAAGGGATCTCTTCATCCTGTTCTGCTTATAATTTCACTCTCCTTTTGTATCCACATCCTTATCTTGATATAGATTACAGCACAATATTACCACACTGAAAAAAGGTTTTGTGCATTTTTCTGCAGAGAATACCTTCTCTTGAACTGTTTAACTACTCAGATATTGCTAGTTATCATTGCATTCCTCCAATTATTATCTGTTCTTTTTTTCCCCAAGCTTAAAATAAATCAAAAGAAGCAAAGATGAAGAGCTAGTCATAGTTAAAATAATCCATCTAAATAAATAAATAAATAAGATTTTGGCAGGAACTGCACAATACATTTTGCTTGAAAGTGTCAGGTGGAAGAGCTGGCCTGCTCTAATCTTGCCTCTAACATGTTCCAGGTGGCATGAGGTGAGGAGGAAAGGAGTGGGACCATGGCTTTTCCATAGGTCTTTGCCCTGACAGACCTTTTTCCATCTGTCATGCATCTGAGAGACGAAAGTTCTTAATGCTTTGGTAAAATCTCATCATTAATTTAAGTTCTGGTATACGAGCTTTTGTTTGGACCTTTCCTTGGGCTGCCTTTAAGACTGTAGAAAGCAGAGAGGCCCTGTAGAGAGACCTCGACAAATTAGAGATCTGGGCAACCACCAACTCTATGAAGCTTAACAAGGGCAAGTGAAGGGTACCAGAAAATATTAATACATAAAGTGAACATTAAGAATTGGAGAAAATAAATTTGGCTGAATGGAAAACAGTCTTTGCCACTAGATAGTGGCTAGCGGGGGGTGTTCATGTATGATGCCACACCAGCCTGTTTCGTGAGAGCTGAGCCTGTGCTCTGCACCTGGTGTGAAGCTGGATATATGACGTGCTGCCACAGTAATTGCTTTGAAATCAGGCAAAGGGATGTCACAGCAGTGGGAATGGCTACAAAAAAGTCTCTGGAATTTGCTTATTGTGAACTTTCACTCCCGTATCTGTTGGTTCTGTTTGAGAAATTGATCAGCTTTTCATGTGCTGTTGACTCCAGGACAGCAAGGGACAGTTTTGTCTTACTTGCTGTGGGAAAGCAGGGGTGTAACAGAAGTTTTGCTCTATTATGTATTTGCAAGAAGTTTATTCAGTGCTGACAAATATCCCAAATTTCTTCACTGAAAGGGTGGTAAGGCATTATAATAGGCTGCCCAGGGAAGTGATGGAGTCACCATTCTTGGCGCGTTCAAAAATCGCGTGGATGTGGCAGCTGGGGACATGGTTTGGTGATGGACTTGGCAGTGCTGGGTTAATGGTTGGACCTGATGGCCTTTTCCAACCTTAATGATTCTATGAAGTATCAAGTTTTGTGGGATTGTGTCTGTATCTTGCCCTATAAAATGTGGTTGCCTCATGGCGACCGGCTTGTCCTTTCATTTTGTGGCTTTGTGTGCAAATATCTATGTATAAATAGTACATATGTATGTTTGTGAAGTAGAGGAGCCATGGAGATTTGGTGCATGTTGCTTCTTCCATTAGTCATGTTGGTTTTGTTTGGGATTTTGCTTTTTGTCGTGTATGTGAAAATACTTTGGGGTGGTTCTCAGTTTAAGCTGCAGGGAGTTGGATGTTATTTTTAATCAATCTTTTGCTCATTTGGAGTCTTGACTCTGAGTACACATGTTGCACAGTTTTGGAAAGCTGACCCCTGAAATTAAGCATGGAAGGAAAAATATTACTATAGTAGAATGTGACACTGGAAATATACTTAGGCTCAGCAATAGATTTTAAACCTAAATGTTTGCTATATATGAAGGCCTATGGTGGAAAAGCTGAAGTTTCAGTGCAGAGAGATTGTTCAAGAGAGATGAGGGTTTTTTTTCCTCACATGACACATGGAGCATTTTAAACACATCCCTTAAGAAGAAAAACTTCTTTGTCTTATGTAAATGTAACCAGACCATCTCTCCATTGCATCTTCACCCAATGCTGGCTTGATGGAAGTTCAAATTAGAAGTGAAATAAATCTTGCCTGTCTCCTGCAGGCTTGAGATTGATTACTTTGTGTTTATTTTATGTTCAGTTTAAATCTCTGACAGGTAAATAACAACATTCAGGATTAAGTCACTTGCTTTTGGGATTCTGACACTTCACTGTGAAAGAATTTTGAACATTGGCATGACAGGAATTGTTTTTCACTATTCTGATTTTTGCAACTCATCTTCTTGCTTCTCCTTGTACATACCGCACTCAGTGCAGGGTAGCAGCTTGCAGAATTTTTGGATAATCTGTTTACTAGTGCTGTGGGGTTTTCTCTGTTTGTTTTTAAAGTCTGCTTGTTTTGGCTTTTGTTTTTAATTAACATCTTTGTTGTTTTATTTTTGGTGCTGTTTTGCCTTGCAACATCTGTGGAACATTAACGATTGCTTTCAGTTTAGAAGGGAGAAGGGAAAACTGAAAGGCAACAGTCTTTTTTAGATTTGCTTTTTGAGTAGGGTTTGTCTGTGGGTGAAGGCTTGGAAACAGGACTTCTGATCCGACGCCTAACTCCTGCCAACTGGCTGCATGACTCTGTAGTTCACTCTTTTATCTTCCTTTTCCACAGGAAAGAAAAATAAACCAGACCAGATGCTGCACTTGAGCTGTGTGAAAAGGCATGGCTAAGCAGCTTTTTAACAGGTAGCCAAAGGTTGCTGTGTCTAGCGGTGCTGCAAGGGGAAACACTTTCAGATAGGTCCAGGTCCCATTCACAGTGCAAAAATATTTATGTTGCTGTATCGCTGCTCCTTTTGTCAGCTCCATAAAAGCATTTTGACAGGCCTCTGTAGCTCCGACCTGAATACTCTTTAGAGGCTGTAAATCTTTGATTTATAACTTTGTTCTTAGAGTGCTATCTAATCTGGTAACTTAATGGGGCAGTCAGAGGACTGTTCCTCTGAAATACTGCTGTGTACATTAAACATTTGTGAATTCGTTTTGCGAGGTGCAGAATTCTTTATCATTCTCCTTTCTGCCGTGTGATGAACAGGCACAGCTCCGAGACACAGGGACGTCTGAGAACCGACACCTCTGCAGGAGAAACGAGTAATCTGGAAATGATAATATACAAATTAGAACACACCTGTATAGGAGGCTTGGATTAATACTGTTTCGGGAACAAGTGGCTTGGAATGAGTTTCTTCCCCTTGAAGCTGTCAGTGAAACTTGTGAGACTGCTTTTATATTGATCTGATGGAGACACAGGCAGTGTGATTAAGCATCTTGCTTACAAATGAACAGTAGTAACAGCAGTAGAAAGAGTACCACTCTTCCACTTCACTGTCATATTTGCCTCGTAATTTTTTTTAGAAGTTGACTAATTTAGAAGACATGAGAACTACATTGAACTATTGAATAAAGGCCTTTATAATTGGGGTAAAACTCGTATACCAACAATGTTTTGCTGTTTGTGTTCCGGTGAGTATTGTTTCTGGGCTTTGTGTGGGTTTAGATGATGTCAAAATAACAGCTAAATAGAAAATACTGAACTCAAAACCACATCAAACTTTGATATTGGTTCTTCTGTCGTTTGGAATAATTCAAGGTAGGCATAAGTCGTATGGCAAATTCAGCAACTTCCCACACTGTTAAGGATAATCAATCAGTTATTTGAATTTAAACATTTAACTTAGAAAAGGCAACATTCATTTAGATTTTTGTAAGAAATAATCAGGATTTTGTCTGAGAATGAAATACAGGAAGCTGTCCTAGTATTAAAGTAATTCCTAAGGTAACACTAGAGTAAAACATGCTTTTGATACCCAGTGAAAGATTTTATGTGGTTGTTGCTGTTCTGTATGAAATTTCCTGGAAGAGGGCAGGCAATACCCCCTTCCTCCTTCTTCACTCACGGTGTTGGACTGAAATCAGAATATGTCAGGAGATTGTTTTCCCTGTAGGGAATTAGCTATTGGATTTGCCACATGAAGAAGTGAAATGAAAGAAAAATATTTCCAAAGGAATCTTAAATAATGTTTGGAGGAAATAAAACATTACATGTGTTCATTTTCTATAATATCACAATTTGAAAAAAAATGGGAACATATTATCCTCAAGATCCCTCAAAATGAGATACTGCTGCCCAATCTCATAAACCTCTTCATATCAAACCTTACCCAATCTCATAAAGTCCTCACAGCTGTAGTTCAAATTCGGCTTTCATTTAAGTTCTGTGTAAATCAGTAGGAAACATTTTGAAAATAATGCAATTGCTTTTTAATTCCATGGACCCAGTGCCACAGTAACTATCCTGATACGTTATTTTGATTCACAGACAATGGCTCTATATAAGTAACTTATAAATTGACTATTTCTCACAATTTTTACTATATAAATGGCCAAAAAGTCAGCGGCATTGTCCATGGCAGCAAGCTGATAGTGGTGTCAACTACACTTTGAAGATGATTTTGCAGCATACATGCTTTTCTCATGCTCAGCTTATCACATCTGCTATATATTGTTTTGTGGTATTTTTCATATATTATGTGGGATGTTTTAATTCTTCAGTGGATGAAAGTCCTGGTATTAAATATCACGCTGGTGAGGAAAATCCGTGATCAAAAGATAGGAAGGTTCTACACCTTGTGAGATTCTTATGTCTTTATTCTCCTACCACTTCATTGTATCTCTGTTTCTCCTGCTTGTCTCCACTCTTTTCTTCAGCTTTGTAAAAGTTGTACATTCTCTGGGGAAAAGGACTAGTGTTGTCTCTCACAGAGGCAGGGCTTCACTTCTGACTGTAATTGCACAGTTGTATTCAAGTACAGCCTTAGAATCGCAGAATGGTTTGGGTTGGGGGGACCCCTAAAAATCATCTTGTTCCAACCCCCTGCCATGGACGCCTTCCACTAAACCAGGTTTCTCAAAGCCCTGTCTAGCCTGGCCTTGAACACTTCCATGGATGGGGCATCCACAACTTCTCTGGGCAAAAGCATTTCCATGCAGGATCCCTTGTGAGGGCAAGTGTGCATATGTCATTTCTGTGAATATACATCATTTGTGTGGAGCCATTTGTAAGGCAAAACAGAAGGTGGATCAAGTCAAGTGCAGATCCCTGAGAAGTTGTGATTTAAATCACATACAGAGTAGGGTATAGTAAAAAAATAGAAGGCTGCTTGGGTGCTTAGAGAATTTACAGGGCCTTGATCTAGGTGGTCTTTTTCTTTTTGGAAGATTAATAAGTTTTAGGGCAATGTGACTAAAAAAAGGAAGAGGTGTGACCTATACTTTTTGGAACTACTTGCTATACCTTTCACTGGGATTATTTGAAATAACTGCTGCTGCTTTAAACTCTTGAGTATTACAGATGAAGTTGTCAGGGTCATCATACATAAATAAAGGTGCAAAGTGTGTATGTGTGTTTGTAAGGTGCCCTCCCAGGCAGGTTGCAAAATATTCCTTGGTGAGCATTTGGTGGTTTTCAATTAAAAAAAAAAAAAAAAGGTGCAGGAGTGGAGGACAGAAGGAGAAAATGGAAATACTTTGTTATACACCGCTGCAGGCAATGCCTGGTATTAATGTATCTGCAAAGCATAATGTCTGCTGTGAAATCTTCAGTGAAAGCTTTTGAAAAATGTTCACGTGTGGCTATATGTGACTTCTTCAGGTACAGTAGCATAAATCCATTTTTCTGTTCTCTCCTCTAACAACTCCTTGGGCAGACAAAATAACCCAGCATGAAATAAGATACCATGCTGAAAAGTTGTCTGCCTTCTACAGTTCTCTATCTGGAAAATAAATCAGGTAGAAAGAAAAACAGTAAATCAGGAACAGAGGGGACTTTAAAAATGAAGTTAACGTTAATTTAGTTAAAGGAGGCTACAGAAATGATTTTTCCTTTTCCATTAATTTCTTCCATGACTTATTAAATTACCTTTTTTTTTTTTTTTTTTTTTTTTTTTACTTTTAACTTCCATCACTCGACTCCTCATCTGGAAAAGAGAAAATCAAAAGAAACGGGAATAAATATTGCCCCAGAGCTGGGTGATGTTAACATAGGGATCGTGTAACCTGGTTTTTCAATTCCTGAAACCCTTGAATGTGTGTGTTGATGCAGAAATGCATGTGTACTTTAGGTTTAGAAGCAGATCACTTTTTCAGGCATTTGTGTTACTGTTCTCACTCTGGCCAAGTCCTGCCAATGGGAACTGGAAATAGGAGTCTGTTCCTGCACACCAGGGCTTTGATTCTCCTGCTGCAGTAGATAAGTAAATCCTATTAAGGTTGATGGTGATCTGTTGATGTCTTGTTGGGGGAAAAATTCAGGTTTCTGCTTGTTACATGAGACTTAAAGAAGGGTTGAAGATTGGACTTCATACACCAGGATGACTAAAGAGATTATTTTAGTTTCCTTATGTACAAATTTAAACTTCTTTTTAGTAGTCCAAATTCTTGTTTGTTCAAAAGGTGGTTGAACAGCCCAGTCTTGACTGCTCTCTCATTAAAGCAGCTTGGGAAAAGCCTTTTTTTCCCTTTAAAGAAGATAGAGTAAAGTGCTCTGTAGTCTCAGGAGGTATTGGAAATTTCAGCTAATGCTTTGCAACACAGATTTATTTAATCTAAATTACTATTGCAGATTAGAAGCAAGTGCTGTTCTTGTTTAATAACAATATAATGTTTATAAAGAATGTCCAAAACGTATTTGTACAACTGGTGCCGTCAAAATGGGCATCTACAGGATAAAATTTCTCCTGACTGACCCAGCTTTTGCTGGCCTTCCCCTGGGAAACACCAGGGTGTCCACAGCCACGTGCTTCTTGGAAGCACAGAGCACTGCCCTACCTCACTGGGTACAGAGGCATCTCAGATTAATAATTTTCACTGGTTAAACTGGCTTGAAGTCTCCTAAAGAGTAACGTGCTAAATTCACAGTGTTTTAAATAAGTAAATACAGTTGAGCAGTGGTGATTTAATTAAAACTTGAGACATTGTATTCAATGAAAAAATGTCTTAAGCCACTGTGGATGTGTTGCTGTTTAGCAGGATTATTTTTCTGAAGAACAAGATAAACTCAGAAAAAAATTAGGCAGAGGATGACAGTCAGCAAGTTTACAAGCATATTCATTATGGGTTTTGAAAAGAGATGTAGAAGGAAAATTTCAGAGGTCATAAAACCCAACAAACTTTCCCAGTTCATATGAGGTTTCAGGACATTTAAATGTGGTATTAAATGTAGTACAATTTAATAATTGCTAGGGAATGGAGGGCCAGTTTGAAACACTCCAAACTATTAATTTAACATCTGTATCTTATGAAAAGCTTGGAAATAATATTTAGAGCAAATCAAAAGAGTACATATGTTGTAGTAATATTGTAGCAGAAGACAAACACTTAGCGAAATCTTAATGTTTCAGCATAAGCGACTTTCTGTAGAGTGAACAGCAGATTAGGGACAAAGACACACAGAACAAACCTCAGCTGTCTCTTGTTCTAGTCCAGGTCATTAACTGTTCAGTCATTAATAGCAAAATTGCAATGAACATTAGTTCAGATTAAAAAGAATTGTTTAATGACAATATGCTATGATCTTTATTTACAGATTTTAAAATCAACAAGTTCTATGTATACACTCCACTAGCTTTTTGTTTTGTGTTTTTTTTAAGTATAAGGATAACTTTAGGCACAAACATCTGCTTGTAGCTAGTTTAGCCCTGTAAGACTTGTGGTTTATGCTATCATAACTAATTACATGAACGGAATGGGAAACACGTCTACTTCACTATCACACCGCCTCCCCCATACACCAAGAAAATGTGAGTTGCTATGAACACCCTCATGCCACCAGTTTTGTCCAAATCCCTTTCCAAACCACTTCAGATGAATTACAGATATCGTATGGCTTAGAAAATAATGGCAGCTTGAAGGTCCACAGCAGCCTCTGAATGAAAGAACTGACCGTGAAGTGCTGTATTCCTCTGTCTCCTAAGAGGGTTGTAATGTACTGCAGGGAGAGCTGAACCAGCAATACCTGCTGCTCTAACAGGAGAGAGGGTTGGCTGGAGGACTCTCACTAACTGTCCACCTTTTGTCTCTCACATCCATTTCAGTGATCCGTGGCTGTCTGGTTGCCACCACACTTTTGTGGGGCCTCAGCTAAGGAGGGCCTTTAACTCCTCCAGGATCTTTCAGGGTTATTACCAAATGCGATTTTAATAAATCGCTTTTCTTGCTGTAGCAGACTGGGATCACAGACCCTCTGTGGCACAATACTCTAAACACATGTGTAATACTCCTACAAGCTTGTTCACAGCCGGTCCAGATTTCATTTCTGTGTATAGTGCCATGGATCTCTAGCAGTGGAATACTGTCAGGGCTCGGGCAACATTTGGTCCTAATTTGAAACTAATTCAAGCTGTGTTTGAATGCCTACTTGGAATATCTTGCCACTTGGAGATTTTATGCTGGCAGTTATCTAAATTGTAGAATCATGGAAAAAGTGTATTCTTATTGAAAACTGGCTCATTTTATTGTAAACTGGCTAAAACTAAGAAAATACTGGCTTTGAGATGAGCTTATTCAAAATGGAAAGATATTTCCAGTTGACTTTTTATGGAGATTCATTTTTCATTTCCAAGATTTTTTTATTATTATTCTAAAATTGCTTCTGCTGAGCTGTTGTACACTGCCTGATTCTTGCTGACCACAGCTGTTCACAAATTTGACTTTAGCTAGTGTTTGCTAGTGTTTCTTTATCAATCATTAACAGACTACCTCTCTGATTTGGAGCTGACTTCTGTTCAGGCTGAGATCTCAGTTTGTCTCAGACGTTTCCAGTGACCTAGCAGTTGGTCTAAATTGTGTCTGACAGAACATGACTTCTAAAGTCTTCCACTTCAAAACAGTCTGTGCTCCTGTATGCTTGTCTCTTTCCTTGTGAACTCCAAGGACTTCAGAAATGCAGTCTGGTCCCCTTTGACATGCTTACAAAGCATAACTGGAAGGACTGTTTCCCTGACTCATGCTATGCATTGCTGGTAAGTTCTGACCACTGCCCTGGGGAGCCTGTTCCAGTGCCCAGCCACCCTCTGGGTGAAGAATCTTCTGATATCCAACCTAAACCTCCCCTGGCACAACTTCAGGCCATTCCCTCGGGTTCTGTCACTGGTCGCCACAGAGATCAGTGCCCGCCCCTCCTCTTCCCATCATGAGGAATTTGTAACTGCAATGAGGTTTCCCCTCAGTCTCCTCTTCTCAGGCTGAACTCACCAAGTGCCCTCAACTGCTCCTCACACGGATTCCCCTCAAGGCCTTTCACCATCTTCATTGCCCTCCTTTGGAGGGATGCTCCCTAACAGCTTAATATTGCAGAGACTAAAACTGCCACAATATTCAAGGTGAGGCTGCCCCAGGTCAGAGCAGAGCGGGACAATCCCCTCCCTCACCCTGCTGGTGATGCTTTGCCTGATACCCCCCAGGACAGGGCTGGCCCTCCTGGCTGCCAGGGCACTGCTGATTCATATTCAACTTGCCATGGACCAGGACCCCCAGGTCCTGTTTTCCAGCATCTCATTCCCCAGTCTGTCTGTACATCTGGGGTTGTCCCATTCCAGGTGCAGAATCCGTTGCTTTCCCTTGTTGAACTTCACAGAGCTGGCGATTGCCCAGTCCTCCTGGTTGAAGATGTCCCTGCTCATTGTGGGGGGTTGGACTTTACAGGTCCCTTCCAACCCAAACTAATTTATGATTCTATTATAAATAAAAACAAGTAAATATTAATGAGCAAAAAGCCCACTGCAATGGTATTTGTTGGTGTTTAAAGGTAGGCTCTGATAGATCAGGCCACATATTAGTTTTGGTTAACTGCAAATGAGTGGAGTATTAGTTCCTTAACATTTGAGTCATTTGAAATGAAATTTTAGTGACACCTACCCTGTAGTCACAGAAACATGTTTCCACACCTGTGAAAAGCCCATTGACCCTTTTGGAATTTTTTTTAGGCAGCTTCGAGTAAATAACAGCAGATTTTTCTGTCACAGTTCTCAAACTTTTGCAATTTAACTTTATGCACTTAACCTGTAAAATCTATTATAGGTAAACATACACATTCACATACACTTTGCATTTTTCTGGCAAAATTAGAAATGCTTTGATCTATGTAGTCAGTTTTATCTCCATTTTCTTGAATAATCTTATTTTCTACTTTCCATCCAAGATCTTCTATTAAGTTGTTCTCTCCTTGGCTCGTATGATGCAATTTACATATCCTGTCACCATCAGGGCTGCTGGGACACCAGTTCAGAGCAGACAAGAAACAGCTGGAGGGGGCAAATGGAAACATGTGAATTTTTTCTCATGTTTACCTTGGCATTTTAAGAGAACTTTTCCAGAGTTGGGTATTCATTAATACCAAACAGAGGAAATAAGTAATTTATGTAAAAATACAATGGAGAATTAATGCAGAAATAAATAGTTCTGGCTAACTGCAAATTTAGCATAGCTGAGAGACTTGTATGGAGACAACACAAGGAAACTTCATATGCTTTTCACATTCAGAGGAAGGTTTCTGTCAGGCTGATTCATTTGAAATGGACAGAGAACCACGATCTCGCATTTAGCATCCCTGGACATTTCAAAAGATGTGTGGACGTGGTTCTTAAGGACATGGCTCAGTGGTGGACATGTCAATGTGGGGTTAATGGTTAGATTTGATGATAAGAAAGGTCTTCTCCAGCTTAAATGAATTTGTGATTCTGTGATCTTCAGTTATTTTCTTATTGGCTCGTGTGAAGCTCCCAGAGGCTCCCCTAGTGAAAGGAACTGCAAGATCTCTATCAAGCTTTCCAAAAAGCATTTATTGATTTTTTTATTGAGTTTGCAGTTTTTGAATCTTTCTAGAGAGCTAACCTGGCCCAGACACTGTGCTGTTTCTGACATTCAAGCCTGTCTCACCACAGGACACTGTAGGTTATAAAGCTAGTTTGGGTTTCTACATGCACTAATAATTTGTTGGGCTGATTATTCTAGTTCTTCCAAAGAGTTCAAGAAAGCATATGTTCCCTCCAGAAGAAAGTAAAAATTAGCAACTGATATTTACTTACTTGCCACTTTTCCAGTAATTTCTTGGATCCCAAATGACTGTCCACTTGCTGTTTGATGCCAAGTCCCATCAAATCCCTCTTGACGTTTATATAAACTCTGAAGGACAAAGATAAACATTCTAAAAATATGTTATAAACCTAAATGGGAATCATCAATCTTTTGTCCTTCAGATGGAGGTAATAGCCACTGAAAATGGAAACATAAACTTGCCAGAGTTTTTCCAATCTTGACAAAAAATTACATGTTCCTGTTAAAAATCTTTCATTGGGCATAAACCTTTAATTTTTGTACATATTCAGCTTCAGTTAAACTTCAAATTACTGAATCTTGAAAGGGCCCCTCTAAGGAAGTGATTCCTGCCCATAGTATTATCTGACAAACAAGAGCAGTGTTTAGCTTGGCCGAGTCAATGTTTACCAGATGTTCATGGCATTGACACTTGCCAAGGTATGTCTTGTAATTGAGACTTTTTCCTCAGCTTACAGCTTTTCCTGCTGTTTCCAGATTGCTTCCAGTGTTCAAAAGAGGATGCTGCAGAAAAACCACCAGGACCAATATTTATGCAGGAGCCTGTTAAGTTAGAAAGAATACATAAGAGTAGGCTTTTAACAGGAACAGAGATGTAAATAACTTAAATATGTTTTAGCTGTTAGGAGAAAAAAAGGAGAAAGAAAACTCTAATTCAGTTCTGGTTTAATTGTGATCAATTTTTCTGTGATTGCTTTACCACATTTGGAAGAGTTGAGAATCTTGAAGGTTTGAAAATACTTTTTAATTTCCAGTATGACCTGGCTACACCTCTGGTCTGTTTTCTCTGTGGCTTATTCACCCTCTCTACAGTGTCTTCCTCTCCCTTTTAAGACGAAAGTGAAGACACAAGAGCACACAGTAATGTGCATCCTGTTTTTTAAAATTATGTAACTGGCTAAGTGTGACTTTAGAAACTTCATCTCGTGTTTCATAAGGCCTGCAAAAAAGAACACACTTTGCAGCCTCAGCTGTAAGGACTTAAAGAGTACATTTGCCTGTCTCAAACACTGTCAAGACCACAGAAGGAACTTGCCATAAGATAATCCACCACATCAGGAGCTTGAGATAAGCACAGAAGGGGGGAATTTGTGACAGGAAGGTGCTAATTCCAGGCCTGCTGAGGATGAGATCTGGTTAGCACCTCCTGATTAATGCACCTGAACAAAAATCCCCACTGTGGCAAACCGTGGGAAAGGAGGCAACTGCTCATGCACACATCACCCCAAGTTATGGGACAGGATGGGATATGTGACCATCAGTGACCACTGGAGTGCCCCCAGACACATTTCTGGGGCCTTCCACCATCAGATTGTGCCCGACCAACAGTGTTAAAACTCCTCCCAGGGGAGGTACCTGGGCATTCACACCTGAGCCTGGATGCATATTAACCTCTTGAACTCTTTGTTTTATAGGCTTCTCTCACACCCAACAGATCAAAACTTCGACCATCACTTGGACCAACAGACATCTAATGTGCAACAACCGAGTCTTGTCACTGGATCCGTGAGTGGTGATGTCTTTCCTGTCCACTGTCTATCTTTCCTCTCCACCATCTACTCTTATCCTTTCTTTTTCTGTCTTTCTTTTCCTTATATACTTCCTTAAGTGATATTTTCATACTTTTATATTGTCATATTGCTATGAATAATAAGCAAAACAACTACGTACCTCCTTTGCATTGGAACCAAATGTTTCCAAAATATGTATATACACACCAATCATTCAGAGCTGTTTTACTCTAATCTGCCCCAAGGGATATGTTAACAAGAACCTTTATTTATTTATTAGATGTTATTGTGTCTCTGGCGTGGGTTGTAACACCAGCTCATGTTCTCTGCAACAAAGCGAGGGAGGGAGGTGACTGTGGTGTAGATTTGACTGCTGGGGAAAGGACAGTGCAGGGCACATTGAAGCGTCTCTAGAAAATGCTATTTTACTCCCCAAACCAGCATGTCGATTGTTCTTTTAAAAAACAAAGAAGGCAAATACCACTCAACATCACAACTTTCCCCCACCCCTTTAAAAAAAAAAAAAGCACAACGCCTTTTTCATGCAAGTATTGTGTGTGTTGCTCTCAATCTTTTTGTAAGGAGAAGAGAAAAACAGAAGTTAGTTTTATAACTGTAAGGAAACTAGAATTTATCCTCAACTTTCTTCACAACATGAGATCAGAAAACACTCAAGCATAGGTTAAATGAAAGAGAATTCTTCATACTCTAATAAATAAAATAAATGGCTGTCATCCCAGATGAAATACTCAGATTAGTGTTTTGAAAAGTGCATCTACTTAGCATTTGCTGCTGAGCTGCGGCTCCAAAGGAGATTCCCTAGGCTGGGAACAATGCTTCTTTTTAACTTTTTAATCCCATGGTCACAGATCAATCATGTTCAAAACGCAGAATTTCTCCTTCTTGAGTTGTGGTGCTGTTGTTTCTAGTCAGGAAGAGAAGTTGAACCATCATGGTTTTTTGGAAAGGGAAAACTGAAAATTTTGTTTGTTTGTTTTTTCCCAAAGCCTGACTGAGCTTTGTAGTGTTTTCTCAGAGCCATGATTTAGCTGTGCTTTTGATATTGTCTTCTGGACTGATAGTCAATACTTTCTGGCCAAGCAGCCTTTGTCATTGGTACTGCTAGAGACAAAACCTATAGAAACTGTTTCTTTTGCCGAGAAAATATGAAAATTGGCAAGAGAAAATTCTCGCCAATATTGCCATTTGAGTAAAAGCAAGTAAACAAATGGGAAAATTACTACTTGTCTCAGCTATCTGTAAGGTGACTAAATAACACAGCTACTAATGTGCTACACATAGTCTGTCAAAATTGACAGGTGTGGTTTTTTTGGTTCAGGAAATAAATGATTTTGTTGTTGTGCCTAAAGTTATGGGTATAAGTATTTTTATCTGGAAGTCCCACAGTAGTCTTAATTACTGCCTGCATTAATTTTTCCAAGATAAGAAGATACTTTTGTTACTATTATGATGATGATTTTATTTTTACGTCGGAATCTGCAATAAAAACTGCTATTTGTCAAATATATTGCCTGTAATAAGCCAAATAATTTGTAAGAGCTAACACTTCAAAGTGCCTGGACTTCACTATCTGGTCAAATAAGCTATGAAAAACCTAAATACATAAGCTTAGAAGAGCTCAGGTCTGAGTGATAAAAACAGTTTGTATCTTAGGTGGTCTGTCTAGGTACCTACTGGCTATTCCTCTTGTAGGCTATTCTTGTCTCCTATTTGTTTAGCTGAGAAATATGAAATGTACCCTTTCACTGTAAAATCAGTTCAGTTGCCTGAATTTAGTGGGATGTCTGAGTAGGACACGCAGATGGTGCTCATCCAGAGGCATATTTTTCCCTCGTCAAATATTCTACAGATTCATTTTTAGTAAACATGTTACAAAAATGCTGATTTAAGATGTACTATCTTAAATCTATGCTGAAGAAATAGAAAATTAAATCAGTAGAGACAGGAAAACTCAAGATAAACTAATTAGTCCGGTCTTCTCCCCTAAATCATTCCTGAGGAGGTTAAGTGAATGACATTTATTGGATGAACTTTTAGCATTTTCTCTGTGCAATTCTGACAGTGACTTTACACCACTGATATAAACTGATTTTGCTCTCTAAATCTGTGTCCAGTTTGTTGCCCTGGCAACAGAGCAGTGCATTGCCCCGACCTTGCAATGGCAGGTCACAGTGAATACAGGAACAATATTCTATTGCCTAACTTTTCTCCTGCTGAAGTTCCTTACGGGGACAAATCACTTATCTTGAAATCTTTTCTGCTATGGAGTCCTTTATGGTGTCAGAAATGTGCAAAATTTTCTTTCTTTTGTGAAATTCCTGACTATTTCTTTTCCTTTCATACTTTCAGTCTGTGACTTCAGCTTGCTTTCAAATTATAGCAGTGCTCTCTCTGTGAAGTTAGATCATGCCTAGCAGAAGGAATTCCTCACCACATTAAACTCCACCCACGCTTTCCTGATTCTTTGCAGCCATATTGCGTCCAATGACTGAACATTTTTATTCCTGTTAAGTAACTGCTTGGTTACATCACATTGCACCCTCGGAGGTCTCCCTTTGAAGCGATTCTAAAGTAAGATTCTGGCTATTTAGTTATGTAAGTTCTTTCTATCATGCCTCAGGCAACGTGATGATCAAAGACAAGCCAGAATGTCCCAAGAATTAATTTTGACTATTTTACATACTAAAGAACAGGAAAATTGAAAGCATGACAGAACAAAATTAATAAACAATGATTGTTTCAGATACATTCTCTTTAGGAATGCCTATGAAAGGCTGCAATATGTCAATGATCTGCCTGCAATATATTAATATATCCATTCCCCAAGTAATCTGCAGATCCTGTTTAGTGTAAAGACCCATTAGAAGGTTGGTTAAGGGAAATTTTACTTTCTTCTAATTAGCCTTTTATAATAAGAATGACTTTTGTAAGAATACAAATGAGCTGGAGGCTGTGGTGGACCATGATGTTCCCTATGAAATCACAGGAGCAGGAGGAAGAGGGTTGGAGATTTCTACATCCACACAGATGAGAAGCATCTCTCCTCTCTGACAGGACTTTAACTTTGGCTGGTTAACCATTCATTGATGCTCTTCGGTAACAGGCTGGTCTTGGGAATAGCTCAAGGGTTGGTTAAATGCATAGTCAGCATGTTTGCACTCTCCTTTTTTGTTGAGAAATTGTCAGCATTTTATCCTGAATGTTTAAATTTTAACACCTTTAGCACTTTCATTTTTTAAAATAACCTATTTCCTGAGCTTCACTTCCTAAGTTAAAACTCTGTTTAAATTAATCCATACAGAAAAGTTTTATATGATTATATTTCCAACAATGAAGTTGGTATAAGTTTTTTATACATATTTAATCATTTCAAAGCATCTTTTAAAATTAACAGTAATTCAAGAAGTCACTATAATTGCCCTGTTGAAAATACTCCAGTGGAAAACTCAGTTCTTTAACTTTGATGATGAATGTGCTTATGGATTTCCAAAAACATTTTTAATTAATGTTAAAAAGATTACACTTAACTGCATAAAGCAATGTAAAAGTGAAGCACTGAGTATTTTCACCTATTAATTTAACAAGTCACATAAAAATCATGGGGTTTGTATACAATACTTGTAAATTTGCATCCCCAGGAGAAACAACCAGAGTGAAAATGAGTTAAAAAGAAGCAATATATTTGGTAAAATTTTTTTCAGTTCTTAGAGTTTTTCTTCAAGTTTGAATAGTTTACGGAATCACAGAACATGCTGAGTTGGAAGGGAGCCATAAGGATCATCAAGTCCAACTCCTGGCCCTGCACAGGACCATCCCCAGGAGTCACACCCTGTGCCTGAGAGTGTTGTCCAAACACTCCTTGAACTCTGCCAGGCTTGGTGCTGTGACCCTTTCCCTGGACAGCCTGTTCAGTGCCCAAACACCCTCTGGGGGAAGAACCTTTTTCTAACATCCAACCTCAACCTCCCCTGACACAACTTCAGGCCATTCCCTTGAGTTCTGTCACTGGTCACTATAGAAAAGAGATAAAAGAATCTGCTTCTCATAAGCCAGTTTGTGGATTTGAAGCAGCTGTTTTTGCTTGAAAAATTGGTATGAAAACCATTGGAAGGTAAACGGAGTTTGGTGAGACACAGTTTATGATTCTGATAAGACGTTTCCTGTAAATATAAGAAGGGGAATTAAAAAAATAACTTAGTATAAGTCAAGGTACTAATAGATAGTTTTAACATATGCACTTCCAAAAATCAAGTAAAAGAGAACAACAAAGAAAATTGAAGAGAAATAGAAGTAATAAATCTCTGCTTTTCAAAGACGTCACAAGCACAGTAGGGGATTACTGACAACAGTGGTTTATTTTTTTCTTTCTTTCTTTTGGATGCTTTTGACTTTTCCTGTGGTGTAAACAAAAAGGAAAAAATATTCCTGGAATGTCTGGACATCTAATTTAATAAAAAACAGCACTGTACATAAATAAGTGTAGTTAATTTCCTCAAAGATGGAAAACACAAGCAGTGATTTTTGAAAGCAATAATTTATGTGCATTTCAGTATTAAACATGTTGCTATTATAGCTATGGGGCTCAGGGTTGGTTTTGGAACAGAAAACATACAACTACGTTGGCACTTTCTGAGAATTACATACTTAGCATTTGAAGTGACACAGAATTCTTTAAATCTCCTACTCAATGGTGTTTTATTTCAGTGGAAAATTATGATATACAATGAATTCTACCAGATTACATCTGACCACCCCTCATGAATGGTTGCCAGAGAACTTTTACTCTCCTGCTGAACAGGAGCAGTTAGTTGAGCAGCTACACAGTTCATCTGTGCTCAGAGCTACGTCTCAGGCATCACCCACACTAACCATGGAATCTGGCAATTCTGGCAGAAAGAAAGTCAGAGGAATGAGACAATCACTTTATCTCACTTCTCCATTCATGTGGGTAAAGTAGGCAGCAATTTAATAACACCTTTTGAAAAATGGCTTGGATAAATACTGCTACATCTTTTTATGCATATAAATAAATGTAATCAGTAATGCTGTTTTCCTATCATTCAGTAGCAGGACTCTTCCGGGTGGCTCTTTTAGCCTCATCCTATGACTTTACATGTTTCTAAAGTGTGAATGTATATGTTATGTACAGGATGCATCTGTCCTCTTTTAGCACAGGCCTGTGCATGTATTTTTTGCATTTGGTAGTTTTGGGGTTTGTTGGGGGAAGAGGTGTTTGGTTGGCTGGGTTTTTTTGGTACAGTAACTGTTTTAAGGCCACATTTTAATCTGATGTGAGTTTCTAAACTCCAGTGAATCAGGAACTGAAAAAGTTAGATTATACATGACTTCAGATTTTGCAGCCTAAACAACCACCTTATGGATAAGCCAAGGAAGGACTCAGCATGTGGAAAGAAACGGGTGGTTTTGCTCTTCAATGGATGGTACTGAAATGAACAAATAATACCAATATTAGCATCATTCTTTTTCTCTCATATGTTTTCTTCTCATTAAGGAACCAAAGCTTGTGAAGCAAACTAAGCAACAGCTGTATTGGTTGTTGTGCGACTCCCTGGTAGAAGCAAAAGAATTTGTTCCTTAACCTTGTGCCACGGCATGCACTTACGCTATGAGCAAAGCAAAGCAGCTTCCAACTTCTGGGAATTCACAAGTGGTTGTCGGATAGTATAAATGCAAACTCATGGTTGGAGAAAGGTCTTCTTGTTTTGGTTTCTGTTTCATGTAGAAATGCAGTGATTTCTGAAGCACAATGGGCATGAGAACCTCTCACCTTTGCCATGCAGCACTGTGGGGTTGCTGTTGCCTTGTGTAACAGCCCTGCATCCTGCTCTGCAAATGTGAACGAGCTAGGTCAGAATATTTCATTTGATTTCATACATAAAGATAATGCCATAAAAATGTTGTATAAAACAAAATCTGCAAGAATGCCCCTGCTTTTAATCTAGTCAGTGGGGGAAAAAAAGGCATTCCTATGCAGTATGTGAAAGATATCAGAAATAGAAGATACAGGAGGAGTACCCCAAACACAAAATATTACTGGAACTATGCAAAACTTGTTACCCATAACCAGGTAAAACAGGCTTAACTCCTATGTCTCAGTAAAGCGACTTTAATAACAATTTATGATCAGCTCAAGAAGACTGCATAACATTTGGGTTTTTTCCTCTTTTTACTCTCTTTTCCCTAACTGTTGCCCCTTGTTTTTTTATACTACACACTTTGGCCTTCTGACAGACCTTTCCTCTTACCGGGATCTGATAAAACCTTAAAAAATTGTTGTCATAATCAGTAAGGACATATTCTATTAAGAGTATTTGAATGAAGTAAGGGATGTGCTCAGTGGAAGGGCTGCCTGAGTAGGAGTCTGTGGCTAATATCCACCCAGGACTTTATTGTATTTTTTTTTATGATTAGAAGGCATAATGTGGAATTCAGAGCACTTGGGGATCTCCTCAGGTTATACCACACCTCCCTGCTATCTTGAATTTGCATAGCATTTATCTTAGTGTGAAGGCTTCATCATCTGCCCCACAGGGATGTGCCTATGTCTCAGTAACGGTTCACTCAGCTTTGAAATCTGGGAAATTCATCTCTTCCTTACTGTGTGCTTTAACAGTCAGGTGTGGCAATGAAAATAAGATATTGTGTGTATATATTCAGGGAGATGTGAAGTCAGGTTTCAGACTGTGGTTCACGGTGCTGCCTGAGCAGCATCCAAGCTTATTTTATTTTTCCATAAAAAGATTGATGGTGTGTTTCATCAAACAAAAAATCAGCACACGGTACAAGCAACTCAGCATGTTTAAAAGAGGTTTACTGATTTTTCAAAAAGATAAGTTAATACGTTTATACAAGGGGCTAGAAGGATTGTAGTGATGAAAACAAATGAAATGCAGTCCTGTGCATCTGGACGTTTTTTCAGTATAGTTGGTCTAACTGTTGTTACTAATTACCATGTAAGAAAACCCTGAAGGGATTATCCTAGATATTCTGGTATATCATTTATTGCAAAGACGTTTTCTTGCTAATGCTTTGGTAGACATATTGCTCCCACCAAAGGGTAGCTGAGATATTTCCTGAGGCAGTGGCATAATATGGAAGAAAAGTGAATGCCAGGAAAAATTAACTCTTCTTGAAATCCTATACATCAGAGTGCTGTATTCCAGTGTTTAAACCTGCATTTTCACTTAGCCTGCTGGAGCTAACTGACCAGGCAGCTCAATAGGTGATTTATTTCTGGCTGGTGTGCAGCTCAAGCATCCAGGCTGTGCCGCTGGTTAATGCCAAGTCAAACAGGTTTTACCTTTAGCTGTGCCAAGTACTGCTTGCACCCACCAGCGGGGGATGGTGGGGTAGAGTTTGCCACTGCAGCAATGACCTCTGACAGCATGGGTTACCTGGGATTCTGATGGAAGTAAGCAGTAACCAAACACCATTTTACTGAAGTGCTGTTTGTTTCCTCGTTCGCTCATAAAAATGCTCATAAAGTCACTATCAAGAACACGTTTGCCCTGTGGGTTAGTCTCACAAGTGTTCCCAGAAGGATTTAAGCGACGTGCAAAGAATACAAAATATTAAATATATGAACTCTACCCAAGATTCTCACGTTGAGTAATGAGGGGAGGGAAGTGCACGTGTCCTTTGTGGCTCCCTGTGAAGACACTGTACCCGGAGATCAGCAGTGAGGGGGCCGACGTGCTGACGGGAGTGTTGCCTCCTGTCTTAAAGTGCAAGTGAGCACATTAAGCAGTTTTTCCACGCCTGTATTGGAATGTCTTCAGCTAAGGCAAATTGTTTCCACATACATCTACTGCAGTTTTACGTTGCTTCAGCCAGAGAAGTTTAGTTAATGAATTTTACAGTATGTAGGGGAAAGGTAATATCTATCATATCTGGAGCAAACTAATTTTTAAGACATGTTGATATGAGTCTGGAGTTATCTTAGCATTATCTTATTAAAAAGGACCTAGAAGTTATATTAAAAACATCCATCTTGTAGTAAATATTTTAATTAATTTTATTTATTGGGAGCTGAAATTTCCTTGAGCTTCTCCTATTCTTTTACTTTAAACAGCAGTGTTCATAAATATGGTTAAACTTCCATAGATTAGATTTTTATTCCCCCATCCCCACCCCACCGAGAGTGGATTTCCCTTCTTCACTTTATGAGGAGTTTAGAAACAGATATTTTTCCTTTCAGCTTACCAAGGGATTAATAATATAAAACTTGGCAAGGAAATTGCTGTCTGTGAACCGGAGTGAATATTACTTGATGTAATCCAGATATAACAGTTCCTTGTGCAAGCTGGACTTTTTGAAGCATAAGGAACGTAGGAATGGTTTAGTGGCCTGTGCAAATAAAGAGGAAGCAACTTTAATTTGTAGGCAAAGAGGAGGGTTTTTTGCTCTGCTTTGAAAAGTTATATTTAACACTGAGGAAATAGGATTTGAAAATAGCTCCAGTTCGGGGTAAAAAAGAAATCCACTTGAAAGAATACAAAATTTTGGGTTGGTTTTTGTTTTTTGTTGAGTTGGTTGTTTCATTGGGGTTGGGTTTTTTTTGCTGATACCTTCCAAATGTATGTTCACTCCGGACTAGGATGATTGAAATCTTGATGTCTGCCAGGTCTCTCTGAATGAACACGAAGTTGGCAGTTTGGGACTGTGCCTGCACTGAAAGCACAGCAGTAGCAGCCATGATCTAGAAGGATCCGCTGCATCCCTTCTTATAAATACTTTAGAGAGAGGGGCAGAAGGGGCAGCTGTCCCCATGCTTGATATCAAAAAGTTGTCAGTGTGAAGTGTATGCTCAGAGCACAGGTTTGAGCTTTGTCTGGAAATGCAGTCCTAAAGTAGAGCCATTGCTCCCTTCCACACATATGCTGCACAAAAGAAACACGTGTTTTTGCAGCCACAAATGCTTCCTCAGATGGGGAAGAGTGCAAGAGTGTTGCCTACTATAGTATTGTTGATCTACCATCTTTTTAATCTAACCTTTGAAATTATTTTCCCTGTATATACTAAATCAGAGCAGAGCAGAAGGGCAGAACCCTCTCCCTCAACCTGCTGCTCATACTGATTTGGACTCAGCCCAGGACACGTTTGGCTTTCTGGGCTGTGAGTGAACATGGCTGGGTCATGTCCAGCCTCTCATCCACCATGACATCCCAGTCCCTCTCGCAGGGCTGCTCTTGATCTGTTCATCTTCTAGTCCGGATCGATACCAGGGGTTGCTCTGACCCCAGGGCACTTGGCCTTGTTTGACCACATGAGATTCCCATGGACCCACTTCCCACGCTTGTCCAGGTCCCTCTGGCTGGTGTCTTGTCCTTCACTGCACCTGTGATCTCGAAGTTTAATGTTAAATGACGCCCACAAACCAAAGATATGACTCTGTGTAAAACTGGTTTGATGCCTTTGACACCTCTAATGCCTTTGAGCAGAAGATTCTGTGTTTTACTCACAGAAACCAATTTGCTGAAATGCATTAGTTTGCTTGCCCAGGTAAGGACAATCTCCTTCATTTATGTGCACAATACAATTTAAAAAAGAAAAAAATTGCAGCCCAAAGTAGTAAACTCAGACAAACACACACAGGGGAAAAAAAAAAAGAGAAAAAGGCATGTTCTAGTTCTGTTACTTAATAAAACACAGAAGATATCCAAACAGATGAAGAAAACAGACGAGCACACTTTTTTTAGCTTTGGAGAATTTTGTAACTTGCCAACAGATTTTGTAGGTGTTATGCTCACACTCATCTATTCAGGGAAACATGTATGCACTTTGGCAATGGGTACCTCACGCTGTACATGCTGTCTTTAATAAACATTAATAGCAGCTGCATACAGTGCCAACTGCTGCACTGCCTAAATATTATAGATGTTGTAGTAGTTATATACTTTAGTTACTTTCTTCCCTAGAAATAGATGAAATATATGTCTAATGTAAAAAATAGAAACAAAAGATAGTCCTTGATTAGAGGAAAAATAAATAGGAGCATATCATTTAAGATAAAGCCCATAGATAATATAAATTTATAAGGGCATCATTTTTTGCCAAATATTGAAAGTTATTTTGACATGTCTTTAATTCTCATTTATTATTATATGCTGCACACTACTGGAACTCACAATACATAATTTTTTTATATCCCTTCTATTAATTGCTACTATAAAAAGCATAGTACTTAATTTATACTTCCTCTCCTTACAGAGATCTGGTACAATGTTAACATGTTCAACAGGGCAAAACAGATTTTTCTCATATATTTATATATAAATAATACATTATACATTTTATATACACTGGTGTGGTATATATACTATTATATATATAGTATGTGTACAGGGTGCGTGGGTGTGTGTTTATATGTGCAGCTATTTAAAAAACTTTTGAGTTTTGGGAGACAGTAATGGGATATTTCTGTAGGCATTTCTACAGGAAAACTTTATAATCTGGAAATGTCTTGAAGAGGACATCAAGAGGAGACATTTTTAATTAACTTCTCCAAGCTGTTTCTGGAACTTATTTGAACTATTAGTTTCTGGTTTCTTTTTTAAAGGAAAAGCAGTAGTGTTGCTTTTGGAAATTTGCTAAATTTCCTCCAAATGCTATGTATAACTGCAAATTCAGCTAAGTGTTTTAACACATGCCCACGCTTATTTTCAATGCCAGCTTAACCAGTATATATTCCTCATGCAATTAGTGTACTCTGGCACCAGAGTCACAGACATTCCTGCATCCATTTTGCTGTAACTATCCCTCTCCAAAAGGGAGTGTTCCGTACTCAAGGAAACACTGAACTGAACACTATCTTTTACATCCACAGCATGAAGGAGCAAAGAAAACATTTCTAGCAGCATGGGGGCCATCTTGGTGTCAGAGAGAATGTTCTCCTGTGTGAAATTAAACCTGCATCTGTCTTTGTGATGTGTTTAAAATCCAGTTGTATTGACAGATTTTTCCAGAGGGATATAGCTGAAAAGTTAGACAGAAGGACTTTGTTTACCTGTATACATTCTGCAGCCATTACATCCCTCAGTTCTTGCAAGCAGAGTTCTCTCCTCCTGGAGCATTCACCACTGCGAAATACCAGTTTTCTTTCTTTGGCACCTATGCTTGGTATATTCCTCCACTGTTGTTATTATTTGCAAGAACAGCCTCTAAAACCTACATTTTATATCATCATAATCAAAACAAATTATGTGCATTTCCATAAATTAAACCCGCTGCCCTTAATGCTAATTTTTCATTCATCCTTTGTTTAGGTTTCGCTGGCATTTTGTATACTCAGGCTTTTTTTAGGCAGGGGGATGATAAACGTCCTGTGCACCCAGGGCAGAGGCTGCCTGAAAGTTATTTGGCAATAACCCCAGATTTGTGGCTCTGGCTTAAAAACCCTGCAAGAACTCTTTTTCACCCTTCAGTTATATTTCTTTAAACAATACAGCAGGAATACAAGGATTTGTAGTCAGATTTGGCACGATGGGTTGCTGTCGCTGCATATCTAATGCTGATACTCTTTGAAGCACATCAGCAACCATGGCTATAGCGTGACCCTGCAAGGTCTTCCATGGAAAAGAGAAAGGGATGCAGGCTCTTATGCTATTTTTAAATGGTATTTTCACTTAGTTATTTTTACTATAATAAATAAATTTTTCAGTGGTGGTGAACTTTTTGGGACCAACCACACTGAAATCAAAGGTATTGTCTTAGACTGTTCACGCAAAGCTTGGGATTATGTTTTGTCAGGACTGAGGCTTGTTTGTGTCATTAGAAAAAATACAATTGCATACGTGAAGGAGGATAATTGTATACACAAATTTGCTTATATGTGTGAAAATTGGTCTATGTACATAATTATAACCATTCTTCAGGCATAAAAATCTACTTGCTCCTTCACACTAAAATGGCTTTACAAGCTGAGGGTTTTTATATACTGATGCAAAGTTTGTAAATAATTAAAATATATAATATTTTATAATATAATAATAGATAAAAATCCATTTTATTTTCCTTTGGTAAATTATCTTCTATTCCTCTCTCATGAAGTCATGTCACTACGTGTAACACAAGGCATTTTTAGTAGAATGACAAGTGTAGGACTTCATCACACATTACCATCAGTAGGATAACTGTCTAATTCTATCAGGCATTGAGGGTGATCAGACCATTACAGCTATGGGTGTATGCAGAAACAAAACTTGCTTTTTTTGTGACTTCTTGTATCATTTGAAAGATACCTGAGTGGCATCACAGAGGGGAGCTGATATCCGTTGGTTCACATCCATCAAAGAACTTGATTTTGTTCTCCTAAACTGAAAATTTTGTGTTGGTTAGATCCCTCCTGCCCAAACATGTAAACTATTCTGAGCTGAAAGCAAGAACACCCCAGCCCAGTGAATGAATCCCTTTAGTGAGTTTAATGAGCTTTGAATTAGGTCCTGTGGTAAACATAATGCAAACAGCAGCACCTCCTTTGAGACACACGCTGTTTGGTAACAAAGATGCTGTTCACTTTGCAGCCAAAACTCCAAACCAGTCTGCAGGCTTATTGGGATAATTTAATCATTTTTCAGGCATTTATTTGCTTTGTTCTAGAAGTCTGGAATTTATGTAAAATTTGCTGTGCCCACATTAGTAAATAATATGGTGCAATAGATGAGCAGATTGGGGTGGTCAGTGCAAAAGCCTCTATACCTACATCATCACTAAAATGCTAATGTAGGTACATGACAGAAGTCTCACTAGATACCTTTTAGAAACAAATGAAAAGGTTTTTCATTATTTCAGAAGCCCTGCATCTTCCTTGTTTATTTGGTAGAGCACTCTTCACAAATGAAAGGAGCCAATTTAATTTATATTATTTATATTTGTTTTATACCATTTACAAAGAAACTGAGAATCTTGAGGCTGGAACCAAGTTTCTTCCAGGATGGAAATTTCTAATATGTCATGGATATAAGATGAAACTAATAACAAAGAGTATTGATTATGATGGAGAAAATGTCCCCAGGGCACGTATGCATCACTCTGCTCCCAGCGACCATTGTGTTGGAAAAGAGGCAACAGAAAAAGTAAACACAGATGTTTTTGACTAAAAGCCTCTGCTACTCTTCATGTCTACTCTCAGTTCACATTTCTTCTTAAAATCTCTGATACTTTTATGGGGATCCAAATGATCACTTTTTCTTCTTTTGTTTCAACCTGTTAAAAATCACCACCAATTCCATCTCCCTTCCCTCTACTCACCAGGCCCCACATATCTGTGAACTGCTCCTTAATTAAGACTCATCTTTCTCCTGCCAGCTTAGTATGACTGAGTTCTGACCTCAAGACCTTCAATAATGTTCTCAGTTATGTCATCACTGTAAGTGCAACACAAATGGCACTAAGCCACCTCTTGCATTCCATTTTTTTTGGAACCTTAGCAGTTAGCTTTGGATGTAGGTCTTTGCTTCACGTGCAGAAGAGTTTCCACCGGTTTATGGCAGATGAGTTCCAAAGGACTGGCAGGACTGGGCATCGGCACCTCTTCATATCAGGGTTGTGCAGAAGTGGTACTGCAGACTCTGGACACAGAACGTGCTCCATTCTTATTATTTTTCACTTACAATTCTTAGCATCTTTCATGGTAGGGTAAGGAAACCCCTTTGTCTTCTTTTGAAGCCTTCACTTCAAAGCAGTTTTTACCCAACAGAGCCAGCAAGCCTCAGATGACGAGGAATGTCCTCTGTAAAGCCCAGCAGTTGTCCAAGGAGCTGCCACCGTGCAGCAATAATGAGTTATTCAAGTTCAGAACACCACAAGTGAGTGCTCCCAGTTGCAGAGTATCACAGACCTGGCGTGTTGCCACCAGCCTGTGCTCGAGCTGTTTTCATTTGTGCGATCTGGCAAAAGAGTAGGAGCATGTTTATTCCCTTTTTTTTTTCTTTTCTTTTCCTGGGTGAGCATGTCCTGCCTGTGGGGCTGCACTGGGGTTAAGTGCATCTTTACTTCGTGTTCTATAATTTGCAGAGAAAGGCATCTGATGATAAAAGACGGGTAAGAAGAAAGGGCTGAGCAGTGCAACGTTCACATGGATTAAAGGTTTACTTTGGCAAAGTTCATGGGCATGACGTGTACTTGCATCACAGGTGTTTTCCCAAAGCATCTCGGCTGCCTAGACAAGATGTAATGGCAGCAACTCATCTGCGTGCTTCCTCCTGCTGGAGCAGGGCTAACATTTTGCTTAACCACAGAATAACTCATTCAGAAAAAAAAAAAAGAAGAGGAGAGAATAAAAAACATTATGTTGTACTCACAATTGTTTTCAGGTACAGAAGTGCTTCCTGGGGACAGACTTAGTCAGATTTAGGCTGTCAGGCTTCATTCTGTCACCACATAAAAATAATTCTGAAGCCCAAGTCCAAGGCAGAGGAAGAAGATCCAGAGTGTGCTCTGAGCTTTGGGTGAATAGTTTTTATTTTAAGTTTTTTCCTTGCAGAATGACAGCTGAGCTCCTGCATCTCCTGTCTTTTTTAGATCAGATCTGCTGGGAGTGTGACTTTCTGGGTGGGGGACATCTTGGCAGGGGACACCTTTTGGGCTGCTCTTGGCTAGCACTCGCATTGTTTGGGTCTGGCTGACCACTGCAATAGCAATCATAAACAGAAAGATTAGCAAACAACATATAAAACCAGGAACAGTAATGGGAACTGCTCGTTGAGGTTTATCATGTTCAAAATCCTTGAAGGCAAATTTGTATGGAGACGTGTATAATGATTGGAGTTTTGTATCACGAGTGCTCGGTGAAAACACAAGCTGTATTTAGTGCTGTATTTTAGTTAGCCAGAAGAGCCAGCACGCTGCCAGGGCAGCACAGCAGAAGAGAACCGGTGGTCCCTGAGCACCACTGCCCTCGCCTCTGCCTTCTCTAGAAACTTGGGTTTACTTCTTGGCACACCGTCTCCAAGGGCATCCTTTAGCATCCTGGGGTAGACAGACCTTACTGTTCAGTATCTGCAGGCAATTTTCTATGTTGTGTAGATTTTGGATGACTGATTCTAAAAATCCCTCATCCATGACTGTTGCAGAAGACAGTAACATTTTAAGAATATGAACTCACATTTTCTGTAGGAGAGTTTTGTTTGTTTTACTCCAGTAGTGGTATCTTCTAAGTTTGTAGAATAAACAAAAACTTTCTTGTTCCTGGACACTGTCTTCCAGTTTGGAGGCAGGCCAAGAAAGGAAGGAACTTCAGTTTCTGTGACATTCAAATATATCTGGAAGTCTGTGTTTATATGAATATCTGCTAACTCCATATATGTAATTTTTATCTTTTCTATCAAAAAGCTGGTAACTCCAGAATGGTCCTACTTAAGACCCCAGGAAGGACTCATAAATAAGAGAGGATCCACAGAAAACAAAAATTTGATAATAGTACAGCCCTTGTATTTAGCTGGAGCTCCATCAAGAGGGAAGAAATCTCCTTCTGTCTCTGTGTGAGGCCAGTGGGACAAGCTGTGTACTAGTGGGGCCACAGGAAAACTGCCTTGTGCCAAAGGAATACATTACCGCTGAAACCAAGAAAAATAAAGGATCCTCTTGTTTCGAACCAGCTTTGCTGCCCCAGAGGAGGAGGGGTTTATGGCTCTTTGAGAAGGATAAGTTTTCACCCTAATGGGGAAATTGCGTGAATCTCTCTAGTGAGGGAGAAGACGCTAGAGGGTGAGGTGGCCATGGCAGAGAAGGAGCTACATGTTCCTGTGTGCCACAGAGCAGCAGCCTGGGGTTTATGACTTGAAACAATCTCTACCACAACCTTTCCATCTTAGGATTTCAAAAAGTGTTCACATCAGTGTAATCACAGTGAACTAATCTGAGTTATAGCACTTTAAGCTGTGACTGAATTTGACCCCCTACTTTTCCCAGGTAGGAAAGGTATGGAAGTTATAAAGGACCCAGGAGTACTTGTGATGTGTGTTTAAAATCAAAGATACTGCTTCTACATAGTGACTAACATGCCTCATTTTGCAGACATATGTCTCATTCCCCTTGTGTTATATCATGAAAAATGTGGCTTGTAATTGTGCTGTGAAGCAAGATGTTAGTGATTATAAACACAAATTACTTGATTAGACCATTTGGGTAATGGGAAATATGTATTTGTAAGCATAACAGAGTCTCTTGTGCTGCAAGAGGGCTTGTTTGGAGGCTGTCACGACCCATCGGTTCAGGGTGTGATGTTGATTGTAAATTCTTGTCAGGCTGAACAAAGAAAGACACCTGACCACATGTTAGGGAACTCTTGTGCTTTCCTTGTACAGTTGCCTGAACTCTGGCAACCAGCCTGCTGTTTAGGCTCGTGGGGTGTTGCCTAACATGCCCTTCAATTTTACAGTAAGCTTCTCAAAAGTGGTGGCTAAAGTTTGACAGTACACTTGAACAAGCTCTCAGCCCCCACAACAAGCTTCGCAGAGGTGCTGGCTAAACAGGCAGCGACACGCTGCTCAAAGGCGCCGTCTAGCAAGACACAGTGCACCGCTTTTCAAAGGGGCTGGCACAAACCACAACACACTTCCACAAGCTCCCCACTCCCGCAACAAACTTCAGTGCGGAGTACGGGGTAGAATATGATAGCCACACTTTGTCCAGATAAAGCAAGGGGGGAGAGAAATAAAGGTAGAAAAGAGAGAAAGAGAGCAAAGGTTATGTGATACTAGTCTTAGATCCCATGTTGGTCCTTCTGAGTGGATGGTTGAGAGCTGGGGTAAACAATGAGGGTGAAAGGGAGGAAAGAGAGCGTGAGGGGGCCTGATCCAATTCCTTTTATAGTTACCTTGGTGCACGCCCCTTACCTAAACTAGATTTCTCACGCTGTTTTGTTTGCATGTGCGCAGCCAGCCCCTTTGAGCGCTCCTCCAGGGAGTGAATGGAGGGGTGGGGGGACCGAGCACGAGCCTCAACCTGGAGCAGGATGTTGGCTGAAAACAGGGCTGCCCCACCTCCACAGGACCTTCTCTTCCAATCAGACCTTTTCCTGTCCTAACAGTCAGAATGTTTGAGAAAAACGTGCTTATGCCTGGTGCTCCGCAGAGGGTGAAAGGGTGGTAGGACATGGTGCTTTCTCAGGGTAGCAAAAATGGGTTAGTGGGGCCCAGAACTCCTGAGATTCTGAAAAGACACCAAAAATCTCACAGGAAAGACATCTGCTGTATCTCATCATCCTGACCTGCTCACGAAGCCCCAGAGGAGCTTCAGAGATTTGGCAGAAAAGGTTGATAAGATGCAGCCAGGCACGTTAAGACTGGAATGCAGTGCCTGGCTCTGCAGATGGGGGGAGGAATCACAGAGTAGATAACTCCTTTCTTCAGATACACATCACCTCTCTCTCTCTCTGTGTAATGCTTCAACGAGTACTCACTGGAAATTGTCAGCATCGTGAGGGTTGGTTGCCTTTCTCCTTGTGGGTGAAACATGCAGTCACAAGTGAAAGTTTGGCTGTTTGGATACTCTAATAGCAACAAGAGTTAAAACCCACACAAATGAGCTTCAATGTCAACCACATTTCAGCACTGTGGGAGTTACAGGAGGATCCTAAAATGATATAGGCACCAACAGGACTTAAATCCTGTTTCCAAGGGTCACAACCCCTCCAATTAAATGAAAAACATACTGAGAAACTACTGAAACTCTGAAAAAAACTACTGAGAAACATATTAAGATCGAACCCTAGAACTAAAGTAGTTTGATGTCCTTTTCAGGCATATTTTTGATAAAATGTATTTTGGTTATTAAGCACTGACTCCACACTTGCCCAAGGTGAAATCAAAAGTTGCAGGCTAAAGCAAACCCTGGGTAGTAGTTCTGCTGCTTTCTGCAAAGCCGATCAGTTTAATACTGAAAAAAACATTTACATACTTTTATAGTTTTTTTCTCCAAATGAGGGCAAAATCTACAGGTGAGATGACATTAAACTTTAAACTTGTGTTATCATCAATATTTTATTTTAAAAGCAGTTTTTAAAGTATCTTTTAAACCTGGTTATTTTTGGCTGCATATTTAAGGATCTCTGTGCAGAATTACTTGAACGAAAGTTTCATGTTATCATATATTTAGGTGCAATTAAATTATCTCAACAACCATGTATCTTTTTGCGAGAAATCAAAAGGAAGTAAAGAACTACTTAGAAATGTAAGAGATTTGTTCTTCTAGCACCAAGAAATAGCTTGACAATTTACATTTAACTGCAAATTTAAAAAAAACTAACAAAAACATAAAACTAGAACAACAAAAAGAAAGATGATTTTGTTATACTTTCAACAGACATTTTCTAGCAAATTTGTGTTTGGTTCCTGTCGGTTTGTAGTAATAAGTGAATCAGTGTTAGAATCATGGTTTGAGTGATCAAACAAGGACTGGAAAAGATCTTTGGCAGAGATCCATCTACACAGGGACTTGGCCTGCATACAGGGAAAATATAGTACAGATGTATAAATTACACAGGTTGGGATAGTGCTGCTAAAAACCCTCTATACTGGAGTCATGTGGGAAAGAAAGTCTAGACATCATAGATTAACTTGCTTCAACTAAAATCATGCAAACTAGAAATTAGCTAAACCACATCTGCACAAGTACACATAAAGAAGTTTTTAACCAGCTATGTTGACTAGATATTCAAACAGGGAACAACCAAAGAAATTCCAAGTTGCTTCATTGGTAAAGCTTACATATAATTTTAGTTTTAGTTACTGGTTTTTGGTGGGTTTTTTTAAGCAACCAATTAATTAAGCCAACCAGACAGGCAAAACCAGCCCACATTTTATTACAGAAAGTAGCCTGCAGTCAGTGGTTAATTGTTGCAGTCCTACACTTTCATTGCTGCAAACAAACTTTATCGAATGAGAATCCGAACCCCTAATTATTGGCACACAAGGCCGAATCGAAATTATGTAATTAATTTAACAGTTTTAGTCAAGGAGAGGCTTTTCTGCTGGGGAGAAAAAGTCAGAGGAGAAAAGGAGTGATGAAGGATTGTTCAATCATTCTTGGGAAAGATGGGGAACTGTGTCTGGAGCTCCTGTCACTTGTGGAAGGCAGGAGAAATTGGGGAACTGGTAGGGAGGTGGGTGAGACTGTGCGTTACATACAAATTCCTAACACATTACCTGGATGTTTCGAGGAGCTTTGGATTTAACTTTTCTATCTATACCCCTTCTGGTGGTTTTGGATGGAGTCTGCAAGGCTGTGCCATGTTCTGCCCATCGCACATTGCAGAGAGCCAGGTCATGAGGGCCTTTTGGACCTACGTGCTCACTCCCAAGCAGAGTGGAGATTTCAAAGGGTCTAAAGACATTGTCAAGGAAAAAAGCTGCTCAGGCAACACACAGAGTACCACCAGAAGAGAGTGAGAATTCCCAAATCTGCTCAAAATTCCTGCAGGTCTTTCTGTGATGTGTGTTTGCCTAGGAAAGCACTTAAAATAAATTTTTTTCACCTTAAACTACAGTGGCGCAGGTGTTTGCAGTGTTCTTTTTGACCCTTTTCCATCTAAAGTACCCTCCACAAATAGAAATATGAAACTGTTTTCTTGTCTAGACTACATTTTTAATTGAGAGATCTTACCAGCTACCATAATGGATGCACCAAATTTTGACCCAAAGTCTGGCAAAAAGTACAGTAATGCCAGTTTTGGGTGGACAATGAACATAGGAGGAAAAAAAGAAAACAGCTGAAGAAGGTATCTATAAATAAGGCACGGTCTTTCGGAAGGCAGCAGAGAAACAGATTCCTCCAATGTTTTTCTATATTGAAAAAAAACCACAAAACCAAACCCCCACAAAACATAACAAATGAACAACCAGTCCCCACACCCCCCCAAAAAAACCCAACACACACAGGGAAAGAAAAAACAAACCAAACACAAAAAAACCAAAACACCCCATGACAGGATTTTGCTGAAAATAAATTACTTCTCTCACTATACTGACTCTGAAAGTAAGAACTGGCATCAGTCAAATTAGATATTGTATATTTGTTGTATAGATACTTCAGTTGTGATAATTTATGCTGAGGCTGAGTAGGATTTCCTGAAAAGTCAGCCTAGGAACTAAAGCCACTTAAGAATATAGGGACTATCTTACTACAAAAATACTTAAAAGAGTGTGAAACTTTAGTGTTCAGTGTAGCATCCTTAAATTAAATGTCTGCTCGACTGGAAATGAAACATTTGTGAGCAGGTTTTTCATAGAAGATGCTGAGTGTTGAAGTTACAGTTGAAGAGTGAAGTTAATTGAGGCAACTGCCCCCTTCCCCCCACCCTCCCATGAGCCATCCAGAGTTGTTGCGTCGTGCTTGTTGGATCCTGGGCTTTTCTCCACTCACGGAAATGAGCTGGATGAGCTCAGCAAGAACCTGGACCACAGTATCCATCAGGCCTTTGGCTCACAGAAAGCAGCTCCACGTTAGGAGGGACGACCACGGTGCATAAGCCTTTTCATGATTTGCTCAACCTTCATTTCTCAGTTTTATCAGTCCTTGGCCTGTGTTGATTTACTGGGAGGATGTTCAAGAACTCTTTTTTCTTTGATGGCTCACTTCCATCCAGTTTATGCCAACTTGCTGTATGTACGTGCACATACATTGTCATTTAGCTTAAATGGTTCTCATATGTTCCTAAGATTTAGCTCAGAGGGTATTTATAGAAAGCAGCTATATTGCTTCTCAGGCTTTATTTTAGCAGGCTTAAAGCAGTTAGTGTCTTCCAGTCTGTGTCATAAGACAGATATTTCTGTTTTGATGGTTTTATGGGTTTTGGTTTTTTAATTTGAAATAATTGTGTTTTAACAGGAAATTTTTGCTAGCACACTGCAAGGTACAGTCCAACAATCAAATCACACTAATATGTATTTGTTTCTGTCCAAAATATGGTGGTTGAAATAGTATGAGCTCCACTCAGTTTCTTCCACAGTTGCATTAGAGTGGTTAGTTATCCTGTGATCAGCTAATATCCAAAGCTTTTCCTCCTCTTCTGCCCTTTAATTTGCTGTCTTCTAGTTTTAGAGCCCCATCACATTTTGTTAATATCCTCTAGGTCTTTGTGCCAAAATCACTAATGAAAATATTAGATTATCTGTGTGCTGCTTAGCATGTGGCTGGACTTAGATTGTTCTGGAGGAAGGAGAGGACACAAGTGGTCCTGTGCTGAGGCCTGTTTAGACATATAATTAATGTGATCTTGCACTTACGGAAACTTGGCCTTTCTGCTTGGGATGGTTTTGGCGAAGGGTGTGTTTTTGCTGCCTTTTTTTAAATTTTTTTTTTTCTAAGAAAGAAATAGGTTGTTAGTTATTGCTGAGCAAAATGGCAAGCACTATTAATATTGTAGTGCTGACAGAGGAAGCCTTTTCCCAGTTTGCTGTTCCTTTTTCTCTTTCCCTGCAAATGCCTGTTCTTTGCATAAACAGATGCAAACAGACCAAACATTTCCTGCAAAATAAGACAGTGAGCACAAAATAGCAACAGCAGGGTTATCTTGCTGATGAAAAGATGTATTTTATTGTACGTCTACACTGTCAAAGCACAAAAATTTCACTGAGATGAGAAATTTTGTGTCAAGGTGTTTCTCTGAAGCCAATTTTAAGCTGTGCTGTATGAAGAGGAAAGGTATTCAGGCGCAAACCGATGGAATAGGGTTTTTGACTCATCTCCCCAGCTACACCACACCATGCCAGTTTTTTGCTCTGAGACTTGCAGCTCACAAAGCCCTTTTGTGAATATGAGTTACAGTGGCGCTGGCCTGCCCTGAGCTCTGCAGATGAGGATACTCTTTGGTGGCCTGAACAAGATCACTGAGCCTGCACGCACCAAAATTGCTATAATTTGTCAGGCTTAAGAAAAAAAACCAGGAATAGTTTGGGGATATATATCTTTGAAGGCTCTCTCAGCCAAATGTCTGATCTTGGGCAGGCTCACACTACTGCCAGCATGCCAAACACTGCATACCAAATTTCAGGGCAAACTGAGTTTAGGTCCCTGAATCAGCTGATCTTTACAGAGAAAATGCTTCACAATCCTGACTAGTGGAAGCTGCCCACACCGAGTCAGAGACAGGCTGGGAAAACTGAACATGAGCGTTTCTCAGTGTTGTGAGAAGAATGGTATCATCTCAACCTGACATTTTTTGTTCGTTTTGTTTTGTGCTGGATGTTTACTGGAGCTCTGTCTTTCATAGCTGATGCTTTAAACGCAGGATTACGTTGTCTAGAGGACTTTTTCCCCCTGATTCAAGAAGTAAGACAAATAGTCTGGTCTTTACTCCTTCAGTTTATCCCTGCTTCCTGTCCCAGCAGCACTGGAACTGTGAAACTGCCATTAGCTACCTAGAGTTGGAGGAATACAGGTATGACAGTAACTGCAAGAAACAAAGGAGACTAGGCTGTTACAGGAAAATGCTACCGTTACCACGAGCTTGTGAGTCCACAGGGAATTTTATTATGCAACCAGAGATCTACCTCTTTATTTCCTGGTGTCACAACTGTTAAGCCCCAGACTTACTTGACAAGTTTCTTAAAGGGCCTTAGAGTGTTATTATACCATGAGGCAGCATATGGGAGAAACACCACAATGTTCTCAGGAGGTTAAAGAACAAACTTTTACTGGCAAACTTTAGAAAATAAGGCTACTTGGCAAACTTTAAAGCAAACATTAAATCAAAATGAAGCATTTCACAAGGCATTGACTTAGCAAACTAACCCTTTCAAGTTTAAATTACGCAGATTCTGAGAGGAGGAAATTAGGAGAAGAACAAGAGAGAGAGAGAGAGAAAGAAAGGGGACAGAGAAAAATTAAGAGTCACCGCTTGAATTCCAGTATGATCTCATCTACTATAAAATTCTAATGGTAGGCTGCAACCGCACGTATCTTTGTGCAGTTGCTTTCATCAGTTCTGGTCTCTCAGGTGGGGCTTTCAGTGTGCCAGTGGCTAATAGCCATTCTGGGGCTGGACTAGATGCTCTGGGGGCAGGGGTGTGGAGCACTCCACTATCCCACCATCACCCCCCCTTCCTCTCGTCCCACCCACACGCAGCCCCCAGTTTAGTTGTTTTGAGCCAGTAATAATTTTCTTCAGTCTCTTACAAAGACCTTCTTGATAGGGGGTGTGATGTTCGTTATAAATCCTCTTCAGGCTGAACACACACACCAGTCCACGTGTCAGGGATCTTCTATGCTTTGTTGTATAATTGTTTTAACTCTGGTGACGAGATCACTGTTTAGTCTTAAAAGCCTTGGCTAAGAAGCCCTTAATTTTTACAAACCCCTCACCAAGCTCCCAACTCCCATGACAAACTTCAGTATGGAGTAAGGGGTAGAATATGATAGCTGCACTTTGCCAAGACAAAGCAAGAGAGGAAAGAAATAAAGACAGAGAAGAGAGAAAGAGAAGATCACCAGTCCTTAGAGCCTGTGTTGGTCCTGCCATGTGGATGATCCAGATTTGGGGTAGTGAGACAAAGAGAGAGGAGGGGGGACAAATCTGCTTCCTTTAATTGTGCAAACCTCCTATGTGTTTACATAGAATTTTCACGCCATTTCACCCATTCAGAGCCAGTTCTTTTGAGCCCCCCAGGAACTGAGCTGGGGGGAGGAAGGGGGAATTGATGCTGCTGCAATGAGTGTAAGTCTCAAGGCAAAAAAGGAAGCTGGCTCAAAACAGCGCTGCCCCACGTCAGTGGTACCCTCTCGTCCAATCATAACTGTAGGAACAGTCAGTCAGAATGTCTGAGACAAATTACTCTTACAAGGCTTATGTCTGGTCTTCCACATCTGGTCACATGAGCCTGAAGCCACAGTACAGTAATTCAAAACATTGACTGGGTGCAAGAAATGTAAGAAAGAATCATTAAAGGAAGTAAAATATTTCAGACTAAAGGTTTAAACAAGATAAATTAAGTAATCTTTTCATTTTAGGCTTAAGAAAAACAAGTAAGGATGTCTCAAGTCTGTCTAACGGAAGAACTCTTTCAGAGCTTATTATTCAGTGTATGTGTTCTTCTGGGCCCAGACTGTAATTTTTTGTTGTTTGTCCAGAATAAATTCCTGCAGGTTATTACTCATCAGCTGAGATTGTTGGTGAAAAGTAAATAAGAAATGACATCAGGAGACAGTAAGAATTGCAGCCAAAAGCCCAAAGGTACATTGGTCTGTTTTCTCACGTTTCACATTCCCAGCACTTCAGCGTACGCAGGGCTTAAATTGGTTTGGACTACATAGAATCATGGACTGGCTGGGTTCGAAAGTTCACTTAAAGTTCATCTAGTCCAACATCCCTGCCATAGACAGGGACATCTTCAACTACTCAGAGCCCCATCCAACCTGACCTTGAACATTTCCAGGGATGGGGCACTATCTCTCTGGTCAGCCTGTTACAGTGGTTTACCACACTCACTGAAATAAACTTCTTCCTTATATCTCATCTAATTCAGCTCTTCTTTGTGCTCTCTTTTGGACTGAGTAACAGCAAGACTGGGGTTGTGAATCCATGGTGAAAGGGGATTGCACACTCAGTTAGCAGATGGCTGCAATATCAGAAACTTGATGGAAAGGACAAGCAGCATGGAAAAAGCAAAAATGGACAGCTTCTCAAGGCAATAAATTCTAGTGAGGTATATTTTGAGGTTTTGACTGAAAAGTGTTTTTTGGAGGGGGGTTCAGGTTTTCAGTAACATGATTCTGGCTCACTGAGTTACATACAGATTGAATTTTCCTCTGAATTCCTTAAAAACCTTCTATAAATGGTTTAAGCTACCACACTGGTTTCTTCAGTCTGCCGAGTTCCTTGGTGTGTCCTCTCTTTAGAGGCTCCTTTGGGTTTTTATCCCCTCATCATTGCTCCTGGTTCACTCATAAAGGAAATTTCCATGTAGGCTAAAGTTCCCCTGCTCTGCCTGTGCCACTGGGGTACAAACTCTTCAGATATTTTCTTCCATAGTGCCTGTCATTGAAAAAAGAAAAAAAAATAACAACAACCAAATGGAAGACAAAATGCTTAACCTTACCGTTGTTCTCATCCCCACAGGGTGTTTCCAGGGATGATGCTTTCACAGATTCCAGGATAGCTTTAAACTTTTTTGTCCCTTATTGGGACAGAACTTTGCTTTAAGTTTGAAAAGGGAACTTCTAGTTGCATTATTATAAACCTTGCTGCTGGTGCAGCTCCACAACTCTTTGCCAGCGTCGGCTTTGCAATTCCAACCTCCCTGTAGTCTGCAGTGTCATGAGTGCAGTTAGGCAAATACCTGGACGTTTATTTTGAGTTGAGATCTGGCCACAAATAGATGCTATCAGTACTCAGGATAACAAGTCTAAAAGCTGTGCCTGTACATGGCAAACCAGTACTTTCCCATGACTGCTGGAAAAGACAGAAATAATCCCAGGGATTTACCCAGCAAGGAGCCTGAATTTCTGATTTATCAGCTAATGGCTTTCAGTCTCCAAGACTATCATTTTGATAACTCTCCTGAGGTTTTGGATTTATTCAGCGAGCATTTGGGTTGAAGGGCAAGTCTAAATGCTGGATGGAATTATTATTTTTCTTTACACCAATGCATTTCTTCTCTGATGTCCTTCTATTTCTTACAAGTCACTGGATTCATGCCACTATGTTCATCATTGAAAAATTCAATTATATGTTTCATTTCAAGCAGTGCTCAGGGAAATTTACCATATTTACAGAATTTGTAAGCAATTTCAAGACATCTTCCCTCTGCTGTCTAGGAAATTCAAGTGTCCAAGAAAAATACAGCAAGGATAGTACGGCTTGATCTTTGTTAGCTCCGTTCTTGGAAGGCTCATATGGTTGATGTGCAGCTGCACCTAAATAATGATGAGATCCTATAAATTCAGGTCCTTTCTTCTTCCAGAGGTGTATGCTGACCTGGAATAGATATTGCTATTAAGGAGAATCACAAAATAATCATTTAAGGAAGATAAGCAAGTGGATTTCCACTCTGAGGCAACAATCTGTGTCTCACGTGCTAAATGTAGTGAAGGGAAAAAAGGGCTTGCAATTCAGAGGAGAAAATATTAGATGGTAAAAACAGTGAATCTCATTCCACTCTTGGCTGGAAGCCACTGTGGTTGTTTTTTTTTACTTGCATGAATGGGAAGGGGAGGAAAAGAAGAACTGTTCAGCCTATTTCTCTCTGGCCTTTAGCAGTAAATCTTATCTTCATGAGTTCTGACACAGTGCTGAGAAGGATGGGAGCTCTGAACCTGACCTGCCACGGAACAGGCATGAAGGAATGGGCTCTCTGGGCTGCATTTTGATGCCTAATGCTCACATTTGATGCTGCAGACTTTCAGCACCCCTATTTTCTTCCTGTTGCATAGACCCTTGTGGAAAAAGTATTTGTTGTGAACAAATCCCCCTAACTTGTTGGGATTTCTTACACCGGTGTAGGGAAACAGATTTCTAGAACAGGATGGCTGGTCGCTGTCTGGATGGTGGTGGGGTCTCCACTTCAAGGGTCTCTGCAACAGCATCTGCAGCTAGATCAGGTGAGGTTGTTGTCCTGGTTCCAGCCAGGACAGGGTTAATTTTTGCCATAGCCAGGAGGGGCATGGTCAGGACCTTGAGCTGTGCTTACAGGATCAAGGACTTTTCTGCCTTCCATCCCACCCTACCAGAGAGGAGATATGGGGGGCACAAGAAGCTGGAGGGGACACACCTGAGACAGCTGACCCTAGGGATATGCCATACCATACGGTGTCATGCTCAGCTTATATGTTCAGGGAGAACATATTTGGAGTGATAGCGTTTGTCTTCCCAAGTCCTGCTTTCCCAGAGATGGCTGAACACCTGCCTGCCTATGGGAAGTGGGAATGGAATTCCTTATTTTGCTTTACTTGTGAAACTATCTTTATCTCAACCCAATAGTTTTCTCACTTTTACTCTTCTGACTCTCACCCCCCTCCCACTGGAGGGGAGATGAACAAGCAGCTGTGTGAGGCTTAGCTGCCAGTCATGGTTAAGCCGTGTCAATAGTATAAGAATTAATATTATAATAATGTTTTAAATTTCACAGACCTTGCCACAGGCCTTTCATAGAGTTTTGAGTAGTCATACTGCTGCTGAGGTTTGGTCTAGTTTTGTTTGCATTTTTCAAAAATGGACTTTTTTCTGAGTACTTCTGGAACTGATTGGCTAAGAGCGTTCATATTCAATTGTAATTTGCATGACCGGGAACAAAACTGCTTCTCTCTGTGCTGTGTACCTTTAAAGACTCTCTGAGCTGCCACCCTGCTAAAAAACATCTGCTGCAGGGTAACTCAGAATGGTTTGCAACCATCTCCATGCTCCTTGTCCTGTTTAAGAGCAGGATGTGGCTGTGAAGGATTTGTCTGGTCTGTGAATGCGTTTGGTGTTTTGGTCAGTGTCGTCCAACCAGCTGCCTTGACCACAGAGAGATCTGACCCATGCCCTTCTCCTGGGGGAGACAGGGAGCAGCTGCCTGAGCCTGCAGATGCAAACAGGGCTGCTGAAGGCTTCCTCCAGTTCCAGTCCAGCCGTGCCACCGTGGAAGCAATGGCTTCAAGTGGCATGGGAGCACTCCGTACTGCCAGCCCCAAGTGGCAGTAGTTGGGCTGCCAGGTTGGCAGAGGGGCACAAAAGTCTTCTGTTGGAGAAAAAAGGATGTAGTTAGAATATGGAAGTTTAATGAAATGGAGGCATGGGGCAGCTACCTACCGAGCTACAAGGCACCCAAATTGTCAGCCTCTGAACTGGCACTGTAAGGCTGGAACTACACACACACACACGCATATACATATCTATGTATGTAATATCTTAGAAAGCATTATGCAGGCTGTAATTTGATTAGCAAAAGCTTTTCCTTTTTTTTAAAATCATCTGGAGTTAACACAATGAACAATCTAGAAATTACAACTCGTATCTGGAAATGCCTAATATTTCTGGAAAATACGTTTCCAGAAAAAAAGGGGAAAAAAAGGTGTCTGGTGTTATTCATTGTGATGATTCCCAGATTACTTGCAGCCTGTTCCCCCCTCCCCCCCAAAAAAAAGAAAATATAAAATGCTACTGTCTGCAAATAATTTGCGAGTAAGCCAAGTGCAAGCATGCCAGTTACAGTACAGAGCAAAATATTTTCAAGATTCATCTTTGACACTGCCCCATCAAGGTATGAGCAAAGTACTCATCACTTTCAACGAGAGTGAGAGAGCCCTAATTCAAAAAACGCAGTCCTTGACATCTCTGAGTGCCTTAGTTACTAAAGTAGTTAATTTCTCCACTAGCGCTGAAGCACCTTCGGACTCCTAATCCCTTTTTTCCAGCGCAGCAGAAGCAACAGCAGCAGATGTCCAGATGCTATTCTCAGAGGCGTGCTCACATTCCTGGCAGTGAATTAAGACTAAAAAGGATCAGCTCCCGCTATTCCCTTCTGTTTGGCCACTGAAGATGCCACCTGCAGATATAACACTGGAAACTTAAGTTACACAGGTTGTTCCTTGGAAGCAGAGCAGAAGGGGAAGGAGAGGTAACCGTGTAGCTGTAGACAGGCTCCCTCCGTTCTCTGGCACTGGATAAGGCTGAGAAAGATGCAGTTGTTTTCCCTGGAAAAGAGAAGGCTCCGGGGAGACCTCAGAGCCCCTTGAACTGCCTACAGAGGGCTACAGGAAAGATGTGGAGCTACTTTTTAGCAACAGGACAAGGGATAATGGTTTTAAAACCAAAAAAGAATAGGTTTAGAATACATGTAAGGAAAACATTTTTTACAATGACAGTGTTCTGGCACAGGTTGCCCAGACAGGTGGTAGATGCCCCATCCCTGGAAACATTCAAGGTTAGGTTGGATAGGGCTCTGAACAACCTGGTCTAGTTGAAGACGTCCCTGCTCATTGCAGCGGGGTTTGACCAGAAGAACTTTGAAGGTCAATTCCAACCTAAACTATTGTATGATCAACAGTGCATGTCACAGACTTTTAACCCACAGAGGTGTTCTGCCTCTGGGTTACTCTTGTGGAGAAGACAGATTGTCCTGCCTTGCCTTCTAAGACACTTCCTGGTTTTGAACATACCCTTTTAATTTAAATTTCAAACAGTAGTCACAGCATTGCTTTGGTTGGCTGAACTGTCTCGGGGCTCTGAATAAGAAAGCGTTTTAAGCGCCTCCAAAGCTGCCTACTGTGAAACAGAAGTATTTATTTTGTTACCAGAGGGAATTTGCCCTTCTGTGTGCTTCTGTGGGTTTGGGCACTGATGACACTCAGGCATGACCTGTCTAACCTTGGAGGAAACTCTTCCAAGTTTGCCAAGGCACTACAGCACTGCTGCCTCAGGCTTTCCAGCACCCAGAAAAGACAGTGCCTAGGGAAAGCTTGCATAGGTTGGCCAGCTGGCACAGTCTCTGGGAGCGTAAAACCCATTAGGATCAAAGAACAAACCGATATGTGAGACCAAACGTGGTGTTCAGAGGCCTTGAGTGCCCCTGGGGGCTTTTTCATCCAAGGCAACCGAGAGCCGTAATATTTCCTAAGCCTAAATTAGCCTGCAAGCTTTATTCAATCCAGCTTCTTTCCAGTAGAGCCAGGCAGAGGTCCTTGCTTTTTGACTGTAAGCGTGGAAGTGGGTGGGTCAGGTTCCTGGAGCTGTGAGGAGCACCCCGTGGCTGTGGTTCGGAGTCAGTCAGGGCAAACAGCCACGCTGGGGCTGCAGGTCAGGCCGCAGAGGCAAGTTCCACCCGTGGCCATCACGTCCTCTGCAGAAGGGTCTGCAGAGTCACAAAGGAAATAATCTCGAATGCCAATTCCTAAGCCGTGCCATTCCAAATAAAAGCCATAAACTGCAGCAGGAGGTATAAATTCCATATCGACATTCTGCACCAGCGTCAGGCAAGGGAGAATAACGCAGTGTTCAGGCTGCTGAATGGGTGCTCTGTGTGCACCAGGTCATTAAAAACCTGTGGAACAGTCAACCATGGCTGCACAAAAATAAATATACAGCTGGCTGTAAGTAGTACTCCTTCACCTGCTTCTTCAAGTAGAATTTTATAAGAATGTTTGTTAAAGGGAATGTTTTGGGTTTGGGGGTTTTTTTTGGTTTTTTTTAACAGGGAGATTTTGGTATATTTGAATTGAAACCACATGTTTGGGTTTACTCTGCTCAGGTACAAAGTCTGACTAGTTTTAAATTTAATAAACTGTTAAAAAAGACCTAAATAAAAATCTGAGTGAATGTGTTAGGATACAAAAAGGACATTTTTCAACCGCTAAAAATCAGATCTGGGAATACAAGTGAATTTTACTACAGAAGCATGGGGAATTTATTCTTTATGTGCTGCAATTGGAAAGATATGGGCGAGAGGAGATTAAACTAGTTAAATCCTATGATTTTTTTTTTATATTTCCCATCTTATCTCACTTTTATCTGCACAGAGGATACTACTATAAATATTTCACTTTTACCTGAAGCAGAGAATAGAAAGGCTAACCCATTGTGGAGACTTGTTTAATAAAACTACATGAATTTGGTTAGCCTGAGAAGGCAGGCTTCCCTTTAAGTTCGTGAGCAGAGATTTTAAAGGACTGGTGAGGAGCGGAAATTCGATGACTGACCTGTATAAAATGTGTCAGGATCTAGCTTTTATTCAGGAATTCATTCCTGATCTTAACACATAAGACTGTGTGTGTAACTCAGAAAATGTCATCTTTATAAATGTGGAAAATTGAAAATTATATGGTGTTTTTAAATTGTTGGGGAATCAGCCTAAAGAACAGACCTGGTGAAATCCAGCTTTCAGAAAATTTCAGTTCTGAAGACCCTGCCTCAAATGAATACATTAGATGACAGGAATACAAATCCTGGGAAACTGTATCAAAGGATTAATCCCATTGGAAATTACATCAGCATTTCCTCAGCAGACTCTCCTAGATTTCTTCCAGGGCTTTTATTCAAATTCTTTGTCAACCCCACTAAACAGGACATGTTAGAATTGTAAGCTTTTTCTATTTTGTGAGACAGGAAGAGAAGGAAAGAGAAAATTTGTGGGGTTTTAAAATCCTAAACCAAATCTTCTTTTACTCCTAACGGATTAGAGGGAAAGCAAATGCATTATCAGGACTAATTAGTGAACTATATTTTTGTAACAACTTTAAAATACATGTTTTCATATACAGCTTTTTCATGTTCATGTAGAACTTTAACAGTAACACAGAAAGGACTGAAAATCAAGTCAACATGTTAAAAGCATAATATGCTGTCTCTATAACAAACCACATTTACAGTAGTGGGAAAGCTTCTCTATGTGCTGGCCAGTGATGATGGTTTTTTAAATGTTTTCATTTCCACCGAGGAAGTGTTATTATTTCCACTTCAGGAACCTTGCTGAAGAAATGCTAGCAATATCCCTTTTGGGGTTTCAGATTTTTTCATCAACAGACAGAAACTGCACTAGTAAAATACCAGTAAAAATTCATTCTGCTTCTTCTCTCTTTTTCCATTCTTAGGAAGCATCCAGATGCATCACTTCTCTTTTCAAAAATAACCTGAGCATATCCTCAATTTTTTTATTTAAGGAAATTCTATTTCCATAAAGTAAACCAGCATCCACTACAGAGATGGGCTGTGGTAAAATATTTTTCTGTATTTTTATGCAAAGGCTGAGCTCATTTTGGTGTTGGCTAAAGTTGAAGTAGTTCAATATTAATTGCATACTCTTCCGAGACAAATCAGCCTGGCAGATCCTTTCGATTAGTTGTATTCACATTCAGCCTCATACCCAATTCTTCCTATAGCTACTTGTGGGGTTTTTTGATTTTGTTTTCTGTATTGTAAAGTTATACTGAATAAGTATTGTGTATTATAAAGGTTTCACTCCCCAAATCTCTTTTTATTCTGCAGAGTTTTTGGTATGTTCTTATGGCAATTTCCCTACAAAAAATGGTGTTATTTTTTCATGGACTATTTCGTGCCCACCTCACTTGATGCCATTTGAGCATTTAGCACTGCACCCCAGAATTAGAAATCACACACACACACTTGTTAGTCTCATGTTTAAACAAGGTATCTTTCTGTAAAGCCATAGAACAGCTCATAGCAGGAAAACAGAAGCCAGTAGTCAGAGAACATTTATACCTTAAAGCCTCTGGGGCCTTTAGGACCAAATACCATATATCTGTTCTCCAAATTAATGGCCATTTACACTTGAAACATTATGATGCTGCAAAGTTTACCATGATCTGCAACAGCAACACCAAGCACATGTGAGCCAAAAACCGAAGATAAGGCATGGCTTACAGAGGAAGATGTATACAAGTGTCACCTGAAACCCAGTGCCGAGCTGTGCCTTTGCTATCAGTTTATGGGCATTTTCTTGGCTGGAGGCTGATTTTGGTGCTGTGGCATAAGAGGTTATGCAGAGTAAATTCTGCAGTTCTTTATAGTACTATAAACTACTGCTGTTCAGTGGAAAAACAATGGCTTTACCACAGCAGAGTGTGTCATGCCAAGTATTTGTAAGATGACAGTATCAGTATGCTGCTTTGTTTTTGCTTGCCGTACTCTTTCCTCATTTATTCAGAGGGAATTTTTAAACGCTTAAGCAGGCATGGAGGATAAAATACTGTCATGCTGAAATCAATGGGTCTTTTGACAACGCCAGGATTTCAATGAGGGCCTTCATGGGAGCATGCCACAAGGAACAGCTGCTTCTTGGATGTATCCCAAAAGCTCTCCAGATATCTGATCTCATGCAACTACCCCTATGGATTCCCCATAGAAAATGCAACATTCAGCAGAAAAATGGCTTGTTCTCCTCACTGGTTCTCTGCACCCCAGGTTTCTGGTGTTCCTGAGAAATTCTCTTCTGTCTTCCTTCAGTTTTACTGCCCTCTAAACTTCCAGATAATGCCAGAAATTACTTTAGGAAACTCTACACTGACACTGATTTTTATGTTGTTACTACAACCTTTGCTGTGGTGTTCTGTTCCTGCTGCTGTTAACTGTGATGAAACTGTCTGACCATTCAACCCAAGTCTTGATGGATAAAGGTAATTGTTACTTTCACTGTGTGTCTTTCATAAAAAAATAATCTGATTTTCATTTGTATGCACATGGTTTTATGGTCAGTTTAAGGGTGTTCATATTAGATTATCCCATTGCAGTCTTAAGACTTTTGGAATGAATAATGACTACTCATACACAATCTTGTTCTGTCAGTGTAAGCCTACATCTTTTCCGTTGTTTCTTGCTTTTTGGTTAAAATTTAGAATTCTGTTCTGTTTAATCCTGACCCTTAATAGGTATTGCCTTGGATCAGGCTGTGGTGTATCTTTCAGCAAGTTCCAGTTTTCACCAAAAGCTATGGCCACTGAGTCACCAAGATTGCAGATCCTGTGTTGCAAACTGCCTTCAAAAGCAGACATTCCAAGTGGGTTACTTGGGGAGAGACTATTTGGATATAAAATTTAAATTAAACTCAGATAATGCATGTTGGATTGAAAACAGCAGTGGCAGGGAGTCAGCGGCTGCGGCAGGGAGCAGCAGACACCTCTCAATCTCTAAATGCATGAAGAGACGAAATACTTACTAGGGCTGGATTTTTATCCTCTGTGGCACTGGCAAAAGCGTAACCACGCTGACAAAGCTATAGCTGGGTGATTTACAGCGCAGTACTTCCATGAAGAGACCTCAAAAGTGGAGTCCACCACAGACCAAGTGCCAGGCAAACCAGCTGACTGGCAGTAATACCAGCCTGGGTAGCAACTGATGCAGGTAATGGACTCTGGTTAACAAAGAACTGGTGTCCAAATAAAATATTAGGTGAAACAAGAGCATCCTGCGAATAAAATTGTTTCCAAAAGCCCCTGTTGCCAAACACAAACCAAGGACAAATACCAAACACCAAACAGCCTCAGTTGAATAAGCTTTAAATGTTTTATAGAAAGCTGAAGCACAATAGCTTAGCCCAATTCTACCTGTTTATATGAGTGTTTTGTGAACTTAATTACAAATTTAAAATGGTTCCAAATGAGGGCAGTGTTTCCGTGATGATAGCTTGTCTGGCCTGGATTGTCAAAAGGAAGTTGCCTGGACTCTGCAAACACGGCTCATGAATGTATGTATGTAGGTAGGTGTATGTATGTGTGGCCCCAACTGACTCATGGGCTTCGAGAGCCTGCTTTAAAGCAATTCAGTTAAGTTTTAGTCTGGATGACTACAGGATTTGGTATAATCTCTGCTAGACAGTGATTTTTTCCATGGAAGAGAAAAGATGATGTGAAAGGAGCTGGTAATTTTACAGACCCTTCCTTTTTGTGATCTCACCTTGATTGAACAACTCAAATATAATAGGGATTTCTACAAGTTGCATGCAGGGTCCGACTCTGCCACAATCCAACTATGAGACTCACCCAAAATATTTTTTCATGAAAGAGAAACACTTCAAATTCAGCTCCAAATTCATTCAAAGTCAGCTCCATTGGATGCACTGTATTAAGGTTTTCCTCAAATACATCTGACATTTTGTTTGAGAGATTTTGCATTCCATTTCCCCATCTCCCCTATCAAGGTTTATTCTTTTACACTTTATACTCGATATCGCATCTTTTTCCCTCCTAAGTTTTCAACCAGCGACCAACTACGTGGCCTGAGAAACTTCGTCAGGTCCCTCCGCCCCGAACCCTGTGTTCGAGCTGCCGTGCAGACCGGGCTGCTAGCAAAGCAGTCATTTCTAACGGGGAAAATGAGCAGAGCCGAGCCGTGGCGGGTTTAGGGGGATTTCTTTATTTAAAAGAGGAGAAAAGCCGGCCGCGCACCCCTCCCTCCCCGCGCCGGATGCCCCCGCGGGGGCGATGCGGGGGGCGATGCCGGGGGCGGGGGGCGATGCCGGGAGCGGGGGACGGCCCGGTCCGGCCCTGCCCTGCCCGGGGGCCGCTTCCCCCTGGGCGGGCTGCCCCGCTTTTAAACGCGGCGCGGCGGAGCCGGGCCCAGAGCGCCGCCAGCCCTGCCCCGGCCCGGGCGGCCCGCAGCGGAGGCGGGGACGGCAGCGGCGGCACCGGGGACACCGATGGGGCGCGGGCGGCCCTAGGCTGCTCGTCGGCCGCAGCATGCCGGGCCCCCTGCGCCTGCTGGGGCTCTTCTGGCTCTGCAGCCTCTGCCGCGGGTACTTCGAGGGGCCGCTGTACCCCGAGATGTCCAACGGGAGCCTGCACCACTACTTCGTCCCCGACGGGGACTACGAGGAGAACGACGACCCCGAGCGGTGCCAGCTGCTGTTCCGGGTGAGCGAGCAGCGGCGGTGCGGGGCGGCGGCGCCGGGCGGCGGGCTCAGCCTGCGGGAGGAGCTGACGGTGCTGGGGCGGCAGGTGGAGGACGCGGGCCGGGTGCTGGAGGGCATCGGCAGGAGCATCTCCTACGACCTGGACGGGGAGGAGAGCTACGGCGCCTACCTGCGCCGCGAGTCCGCGCAGATCAGCGACGCGTACTCCAGCTCGGACCGCTCGCTGAGCGAGCTGGAGGGCAAGTTCCGCCAGGGGCAGGAGCAGGGCGGCCGGGAGGAGTCCCGCCTGGGCGACAGCTTCCTGGGGCTGCTGCTGCACGCCCGCGCCCTGCTCCGCGAGACCCGCCACATCTCCAGCGGGCTGCGCGACAAGCACGACCTGCTGGCCCTCACCGTCCGCAGCCACGGCGCCCGCCTCAGCCGCCTCAAGAACGACTATCTCCGCGCCTGAGACCGCGCCCCCGGGACCCGGCTGAACCCGGACCGCCCGCCGCCTTCCAACGGGACCCCCAGCCCCGCCGGGACGCACAGCCCCGGCGTCCGCCTGGAAAGGAGCGCCTCCTTGCACAAACCCTGGGTTGGGGAAGACCTCCCAGGATCACCAGGTCCAGCCTTCGACTGAACGCCACCGTGCTCTCTACACCGTATCGCGAAGTGCCACATCTGCTAATTTTCTGAACGCTTCCAGGGGTGGTGACTCCACCAAAATACATCCTTCTTCGTGGAAAAAAAAAAAAACTTTATTTATTCTATTTGACTTTCTAAACAAAATAGCACGATTCTATAAACCAGGAGGTTCGAGGTATGTTTAAGTTAATATTCCGCATTCAAAAAAGCCTACCCTCTGTTACATCATTCGTCTTTGGTTCCAAAGTGAAGTAAGCTTTCTCGTCTCTGATTCCCTGTTGTTTGTTTATAAATCACCTGTTCCACCAGCGTGGACGCAGTGTGGTGCTCGACAGCCCTTTCCAGCCTCGTGTGTAGCAAATACTTAAATTGCGTTTGTTGTTACTCCTTCAGGGTGAAACCTCTGGCCCTCTATTAACTTTCTTAAGCTTTTGTAATGGTTCGTATTCTATGCACGTTAAACGTTGTTCTACTACGTAACTTAAAGCTGTGATTTTTCATTCGTGTTTGGAAAGATGGGAATTATCCTGGCAGGATTTGTACTCTTCCAGGCTTGCTTATCTGTGACTCTAAGCTATCATAACCCCAAGAACCAGCCAAAAAGGTTTATGTCAGACCCTGAGAATGCTGACGGAGGTTTTTATAGTAAAAGGAATGAGCCCTAGTGGTGATTGGAGTTTTGGATCCCAAATTTGAGAGCCAGGAGCATGCTTCTAAAGCAGACAAAAAGTTTTTGTCTCTGCTAGCAGAGTGATATTTCTTTTTGGTGACTTTGTACTTTTGCTAGCTAAGCTATTAATAAAGCTATTTGTGGTCCTAGACAATAGCAAAAGTGCCTAGTGGGAAGGAGGGGGAGGATTGTTTGTGTTTTTAAATTCACTGCTATTTAACTGACAACTGGGGGTAATGTGGCTATTACGTTACAGATACTGCAGGCAGAATCACTATTTGGATGAAAAATGTTCATATGTTGTTTTAATAAATATTCAAAAACAATGTTAAAGTACGTTTTTGTTCTTTTACTGATTTCCTTGAGACACTCTTAATTTAAAACATGCTGTTATGTCTTTGCAGAAAAAAAATGCAAATTTGTAGCTTCTGCCAAGTGAAATAGCTTGCTTTTTTAGTAAAACCAAATAAAAGTTTACAGACTCTAGAGGTAAGCAAGTTTCCTTAAAAGCAGTTATACAGAAGGGCTTGTAGAAAAGGGTTTTTTTTATTTTTTTAAATTTGTAAGCCTTTCTAAGCACCTAGCAATCTCATGGCGCTGGAAGAGAAGCTGTTTGATGTACTTTTGAGGTCTGCTCTTGTTAACCCTGCTCACATTCAGTTATACTTTGGTCTGCAGACCATCAAGTTACTCAGCAGTGCATAAGTCACCTGGGACCAGAGTGCTGGAGGCACCGGGAAAGTCTGATGAAGTATGTGCTTACAGAACCAGACAGCTCCGTGCTGTCTGTTGAGCTCAGTGAGGTGTAGCTGCCAGCAGGATACTTTAGATGTCAATCTGCACCTTTAGGTCCCAAGTATCTTTGAAGATTTGCTGAAAAAGAAAGGTCTTATTTGAGTGACTTTGGTGGAACTACTCAATGTTACTTTCCTGTTGTCAAGTTAGAAGGTATGGCAGGTTGTAGCTCTTAAAAATTAATTCATTTCTGATACTTTCCTTGCTATAGGGGCGGACGGAACAACACAAGAGCCATCTGAGTCACTGAGTCTTGTCTGCTCACTATCCCAGCAAACCATATAGCATTTCTGGACTGGACCAAGCGCCAGAAGAGCCTGACGGTTTCATTCATATCCAGTATCCCTTCTGAATCTGACCAGTTTAGAAGTAGGTGCCAAGGATGTCATGCAGTTCCATTTGTGCCCAGCTGCTTTTTAAAACCAGTTTTAGTCTCTGCTTACCCACTTTCTGAGTCATTGGTTATAACATACATTGTAAACATCAGTAAATAGACTGAAATGGCAGGACCATGCTAGTTTTTTAGCTATGTGAGAGCAGTATTCAAATCTTAAGAAGAATAGTAGTAGTAGTAGTGTAAAAATGCAGATTCTTGAATATGCTTTAAGCAGCTTGACTGTTCTATTCGCAGTAGCAAACTTTTGGTCAAGCTGAAACTATCCCAATGTATGCAACATACCAAAAGAGTAAATGTTTGCAGAATGCTTACTCCTCAAAGCAGGCGATTGTGATCTGTGGATATTTAGAGTATTAACTCATTCCACTCAATGCCCTGTAAATCATCATCTAATAAAACTATGGTACTTTACAATCCACGCTAATGTTTCATATGATAAATATGAATTTCTGACACTGGTTTGTGTGTCAGTAAAATATAAGCATTTTTATATTTGAATTATGGCAGAATGCTGATTTTTATTTCAGTAGCATTGATTATGAGAGGCTTTAAATGTTCCTATCAAAAAGAAAATGAAGATATCTGAGTCTGGTCTATGCATGAGCTCACGTATTTGGTAGAAATAGTCAATCTTACATGTGTTTGATCGAGCCAGTACAAAAAACTTTTAGGACACTTAAATCTACTGTTATTTGATTTACATAATTTTGGCTGGTCTAAGCAAATGTATACATTAAACATATAATTGAGTCAGAGCTGATACATTAAATGATTTTTATAGAGCTGCAGTGCCTATAAGAACTGAATGCTTAGTAATATTCAGTAGTTTTAAGTTTTACATTAAAATTTTTTCTTTAAAAACTATGAAAACTATATTGTATTCCTCCTTGCAATCTTATAAATGTTCTGCTTCTGCTTTTTTTTTCTGATAAAACTTATCTATTTGAAAGAAATTAAGACTCTCTGGGTTTATACAGCCGATTTCTAGAGATAAAGGCCTTTTTATCATTGAAAATTTGGTAATTATTTTTAAGCAGAGAGCTTTAAAGGGATGATTGTAGCAGCTATTTTGACCCATTAAGTCCTCCTGTTGTGTTAAAATATTGCATTCGTATTAGGCTCTCTTTTTTTTCTTTTGTTTTTCAGAATGCAGTAGTTTGAATTAAAATTAAGCTGCCTTGGGGTTTTTTTGTGGTTTTCTCAAGACTTTCAAAATATGTACTGCTTTCAAATTTATTAAGAGTTGATGGTACTGAAGAGCAAAAGGCAGTATTTTCTGGGAAAAAAAGTTCTGCAACTGGAACAGTCAGAGAGAGCTTAGGTTTTTTTGCCACTCAACCGATGATTTAACTCATGGAGAGGAACAGGTTGCCCAGAGAAGTTGTGGATGCCCCATCCCTGGAAGTGTTCAAGGCCAGGCTGGATGGGGCCTGGAGCAACCTGATCTAGCGATGTCCCCGCCCATGGCAGGGGGTTTGAAACAAAATGATCTCTAAGGTCCCTTCCGAGCCAAACCATTCTGTGATTAGTGTCAAAGCAAGGCCTTAAGGGACACTCCTCCATTTCTCTCCAGGTAGCTTACTTTGGAGGGCAGTGCTCTGATGTGGTTTTGCATTCTCCCAGCTCACAGGAGAGAAGAAGCTCAGAATGTGTAAAATCATTCACAAAAACTTGAGAAAGAACAGTGTGCTTGCCTTGTGCCAAGTCAGTGGGTAGGAATTTAGCAGGGGGGTGTGCAAACTGGACTTCTAAATTGCAACTTCAGTTTCACAGCTTGACCTACCCAGGACCATCCTCAGAAAGAGAAGTCAACTGAAGCTTTCAAAAACATGGTGAACTCCTAAAAAGCCCTGTGTGTGACAAGCTGGGTGTATGAACTGCCTGAAGCTAAGTTGTTGCTCCTACAGGTTGTTGTGTTCAGTTGCAGGTTGCCAAGATGTGAACCTCAGAAGAAAAGTACACCTGCCCTAGTCACTGGAAACAACCTTGTGAGCTGCTGAGGGCTCTCGTTATAATCCTGCCTGGTAAATGTGGAGAATTTTGTTTTTTGTGGAGAAATTCTGTTGGGAGCATCTCTTGCTCTTGCTGTGGCTGTTCATTTAGGTGTTGCTCTAACAGCTTCTTGCTCACGTTTCTCCAATACCAACTTCGTGTTTACTAAAGAGGTTTTCAGCTAACACTGAAGTGTTGTTGAGTGAAGTGCTTTTCACAGCCACTACTCCTGAAGTAATTCTGTATGTTCAAAATCTGGCATTTTTTCTGTCTTTTAAAATGTATTTTTACTTACAGCCCACTGGGGAATTTGTTTTTTATTACTTAGATTTTTTTGGCGAGCCGTTAGTGAAAAATTGAACAATTTGTGGGTCTGTATTTCATTGTTATAGTATGTGAAACTGACAAAAACCCCTGAACATCCTACATGCTTTTTTAAAAGGCTTTTATTAGAATATATATGTATAAAAAGACTATAAGTGTGCTTATTTTATTTTCTTCATAAAGTTGTCATCCTGCCTACAAGACCAGTTTCTAAATGGAAAAGGCAGAATTTAATGACTAATTCTGTAACAAAAAAAAACATATGGTCTCCATAATCATTACATTTTTAATGATGTGGCTTGGACAGAGTAATTCATGGCTTTGTAGAGCCATTCTCCCTGAAAACTGCCTTACCTTGGGGAGGTATCGCTGGCAGTCTCCAACCTGCCATTAACATTCTTTCAGAAGAGAAGACAATGCCAAGTGTGTCATATTTTCTCAGACAGCAACCTTCCTTGGGCTATGTGTATACCTCTTTTAAGTGCTTAGAAACTGTCTGTGTAGTAGTTGTTGTTCATGTCTGAACTTTCTTTGAGGGGGGGGAAGTGTCATCGGAGAAGGCTGGCAAAGAGAGAGATTCATAGGTATTGTCAAGTGCAGGATGACTAAGAAAGCTACTTACATGTTTTCCGTACTTTTTCCACTCTGCAAACATTTTGCTTTGACAACACAGAGCAGTTTTAGTGTAAATAATAGAGATTTACTATAGACACATACTCCAAACTGCAAGATGGTTTGGTGAGTTTTTTTTCCTGTCTACTTGCCATGTCTTCTCAAAATAATGCAACAATGATTTTCCATTTAATGCTAGGTTTTGGTCCGAGACAATTAATTCAGTGGATTTTTAGTGTGAGGTTCTCAGGTTTTTTACTTTAATTTGTTGTGCCTTTGCCTGGGTAATGATAAAGAATTCTTTCCCATACACTTTCTGTGTTGACAGCTTCTTGGTTAATCAAGAGCAATCAAGTCTTCTTAATAGCAAGCTTTGTCCTTTTTTATTAATATGATTTTGTTTCTAATTTAATGAGATTTTTATTAAAATTCAGAGTAGTGTGAAGGTATTATATGTTAAATATATCAGAAATTGGTTTTATGTTTTGATGTTTTCTTACCAAGTAATGCACATTTTTAACTCTAGATTCTAACAGAGGCACAAGAAAATACGAGCTAATTCGTTAATAGGTCAGCATGCAAGTCGGGATGCTATTAGATTTGTGATTTTAAATTATGTCTTGCATATTCTCCAATTTCAGAAGAGTTATTCTAGAAAAAAGAGTGAATGCAAAACTTCACTGAGATTTTTTTTTCCTTATGTAAGTGCAAAAGAATTAATCTCATGTACATCAAGAATGAACTGAAGTTCGCGCTGTGCTCATTTACCCTAGAAGGTAACTTGCAACCAGGTCCAGTTTTCGTTTCTAACACTTTTTTTATATTTCTATGGCAATTAGGCTTTTCAAAAAGCTAGGCATCCCCTTGTGCTACTTCTATATTGGTTTATAGCTCCTATCCTAATCACCTTTTCATTGTGTCCGATTCTGGAACCATATGCAGGCTGTGTAGCATTTATTTATTTACACACTGGACTGACTTTAATTCCTCTACATTTTTAAGCTACATTTCAGTCTGTCCTACTGCACATACATCTCAGGCCTGCTCTGAGTTGCTGCCTTTATCTCCCTCAGCACATGTGCAGAGCTCCAGGTCACAGAACCAGGAAAATATCTTTATTGTTGGTATGTCAGACTCCACTGGGAATACTGGTCTAGTTTGTAGCCTTTTACTGTCATCTCAAGGTAGCAAATTTATTGGACAAACAGAGTTTTCTTCCTAGCGATGTTTGCTCTTTGCATCTGAGCGTGTGACTTTAAATTTTGCAGTGCTCTTTACCTACTAATTGCTGATATTTATGTGGCAGTGACTTACTGCAAACACTCGCAGTCACACGGAAAACCTGTGGCATAACCCCCATGGTACATCTCCCCCTGAATGATAGTGACAGAGTAAAGCCCAAAGAGAAGAATCAGTGTGCTGATCTCAGATCAGCAAAATGATGTTGTGATAGTAAAAAGACACATAAATGTACCGTAAAATAAATAAGGTCGATTATTTTCATGATATAGTGTTTCTGATATGCCTCTTTTAAAATTCTTCCTCTTACAGAAACACAAAAAATGCAAGCACAACACTAAGGATTCAGATTTTACTGAATTACGTTACCATGAAGGCAGTTTGGTTTATATTTCCACTTGGATAGGGTACTTTTCCACTTGTATGTTATGTAACACTGTTTATAAAAGTAGAGAACCAGCCTTGCAAACACCTTGGAGTCCTCCTGTTATTGAATGAGATGTAGCAGTATTTTAATTCTCACACCTTTATTAAGCTTATAATACTTCAATAGGTTCCCCTTTTGGCTTGGAAAAAAAATCTCTATTCTTGGTGTATGTACAGTTATTTTTTTTTCTTAAGGTCCAAAGAAAATTACTTCTGGTTCTTTTTTTTTTTAACAGCCAGGACCAGATTTATATGTATGCTTAGATACATGGTTTATGTTAATAACAGATTTCACTCATTAAAAACCTGTAATTGTATTATTTAAACACAACTTGATTTGTTTCTCCCCACTTTAAACAAATTGATCCATTTGATTCTCAATTTAATTAATAAAGCAAACAGACAAAATAAATGTCAACAATATGAAATATTTTCTTCCAGCCAGTATGCACTTAATAGGGTGTGCACTGGTTCTAAAAGAAAACAAAGAAGCAAAAATAATTGAGAAAACTAGTGTTGAGGTGATATGTTGCAAAGTCAACAGCATAAGAGTCAGGAAGGTAAATGTGGATTCTCAAGCATTAATCTACATTCAGCATAGGCAAAATGTTCACACTGCCCTTTTCTGGGAGCTACTGCTTGCAGACTAGTTTGACACAAGGAATAAGCTATGCACTCCATATAAAAGATCTGCAGGTAAATAATTACAATCTTTACATAAAGATAATAAAGAGTAACTGAACTGGAATAAATAAATAAAGCCATTTGTAAACAGTATATATGAAAGGACCCTAATTATGTGCCAGACATCCAGTCTGTCAAACTTTGAAAATGATTTAGAATTTTCAAGCTCCTGGTTTCAAATAATGTATTTCAATGTGTGTGGGGAGGTATATTTTAGTGATTTTAAAAAGTCATTAAAAAACCAAAAATATGTGTGTTCCATAGTGAAAATGGGAAAAGAACAAAAACATGAAAGCTGAAAAAAATGGACTTGGGACCTAATTTGAAACCAAATAATTCCTATCGCTCCTTCCTTAAAAGTAATACATCTAACTCTGTGCATTGCAGCACTGCCTTGGCATGTGAAGGTTGTTTTTTATTGAAGATGTTAAATAATAACTCAAAAACACTTCATTTCCCATAAGTCACAGATTCAGTCTGAGCCCCTTTTTAACTGCCAAAATGTGTCTAAACAGCTATTTGAGTATTTTCTCTTCTGCATGTAACTGCTTCCATCCAACTAGCCAACTTTTCATCTGTGTGAATGCTTTATTGTTTGTGAAAAATGTGGCCCAGGCAACATTTATGTTGAGTTTTTCCCTTCATTGGTTACCCTGAGGCACCAGGACTTTTCTGGGTGCTTTGCTGACTGCAGTACGGCTGCTGAGTGTCCCATGGAGCGGGTACCTCTTGTAGAGCTGGGAAAAAGCTTCCACCTGGAGGGAAATAAAGGTTTTCCTTTTCGTTTTAGTTCAGCTCTTCTTTTTCTTGTCACTCATGCCATCAGTTAATGCATGCTGAAGAAGGTGGGGATTTCAGTGCAATAGAAGCTGAAAACTTGAAGACCAACGTGAGCTGCTCCAGCTGAAAACTGGTAGGTGCTACATTCTGCCATTGCCTTCAACTACACAAGTTGTATCTCTCTCTCTTAGAACCTCCTTCCCTTCGACCAAAAAAACCACATTGATCAAATAAATGCAGCATTAACATGATTGCCAGTGAGAAGGTATGGGGCACTAAACAATGAGGGTGTATTAATGCTGGTTTTAAATTTGTCCCCAGGAAGTTTATTTCCCTGAAGCTTACTGCTCACAGGGCTTGTTTGTCAGTAAAATCACCTCATGGAGTCATAGAATCGCTCAGGTTGGAAAAGACCCCTAAGATTATCGAGTCGACTGTTAACCCAGCACTGCTGAGCACACCACTAGCCTGCCTCTCTAAGTGCCCAACCTACACAGCTTTTAAATACCTCCAGGAATGGTGATTCCACCATTTCCATGAGCAGGCTGTTCCAATGCTTGACAACCCTTTTGGGGGAAAAAAGTTTTTTTTCCCAATATCCGATCTAGAAATGGAAATAGCTGTTTTGCCCAGTTACTCCCCTGGCACAATATGGGCCCGTTTTCTCTTGCCCTATTGCTTATTACATGGGAGAAGAGACTGACCCCACCCGACTACCACCTGCTTTCAGGTGGTTGTAGAGAGCGATTAGGTCTCCCTTGAGCCTCCTCCAGGCTGAACACCCCCATCTTCCTCAGCTGCCCCTCATCAGACTTACGCCCCCCACCCTTCACCATCTCCATTTCCCTTCTCTGGACTTGCTTCAGCACGTCATTATCTTTCTCATCGCGAGGGGCCCAAAACTGAGCACTGGTGAGGTGCGGCATCCCCAGTGCCAAGTTCGCGGGGGGTGAGCACTGCGGTGGTCCTGCGGTCCAATTCAAATCTGCCCCGTTATCTCGGAGGGTGCCGACAAGGGTGGCCCCATCCGAAAGTGCAGGGCTGTTTTACGCCACAGCACAGGCTCTGCTCGAGCACGGCCTCCCTCGGTCTCTCTCATAAAACGCCACCTCTATTTGGTGATGTTTACTGTAGGTTACATATGACTTTTAAAACCCCGAGTTTTATCAGGCTCCCCTGGGAGCCTGAAGTGTTGTTACACACATGGGAGGAGCAGACACGGGAAACGAGGGTTTTGCCCAGTCCTCCATCCCCAAACCCGTCCCGAAGAGCGAGGTGAGCGCAGTTGTAACAGGGATAACAGCGTGTTCCTCAGGAGATCAATAACCCATGAAAGGCGACCAAGCTCCCCGAGGAGCACCGCGCCCCCGCAGGCCGCGGCCAGCCCGCCTTGCGCGGCGGGTCCGCCCCGGGGCCGGGCCTGCCGAGCTCGGCCGAGCCCCTGCCCCGCCGCGGGGGCCGCGGGGCGGCCGGGCAGGTGAGGGTTAGGGTGGCGGTCGGGACTGAGCAGCGGGGCCGCGGGGTCAGGGCGAGCTCATCGGCCGTGAGGGCTCGCCCAGCCCCGGCCGTGGGCGCGGGGGCCGCGTCCCCGCGGGAAGGGTATGGGGGAGGCCCCGCCCGCGGTGATGATCGCCCCTCGCCGATGATCGCCCCTCGCCGCCTGCTCTCGCTGCGCCCATCGCAGGTGGGGACGGCTGGAGCGGGACGGACAGCCCTGAGGCAGTGCTGTGCAGCGCCGAGGCCCTGCGGGCGCGCAGGCCGTTCTGCCTTCGCGGTGCGTATTCGCTGCCTCGCTTACGAGGCGACAGCGGCAGGAGAGTGTTTGCCTGCGGAGACTCGGGCACGCCGCTCCAAGTGCAGTGTTTAGGCCAGGGTTATTCTTTCTCTGAAGTTTGCACCGGCTCTTGACTCGGGCAAGGTATAAAACCTCGGTTTCGAGCAGAGGCCGGTGCAGGTTTTACTGCAGTTGTACGAGTTTATAAGTGTCCGTGGTGCCAGCGCAGCTGACGGCATTGTGCTGTTACATCCTCCTCCATCGAGCACCTTCTGGTGCAGCGAACTGTTTTGAAGGCATAGTGGAAACTTAGTTATGATGCAAAACCATGCTGTTCATTTCTCTGCTGTGGCTTAACGTTGTGTGAGGAGAACGTGTGTTAGCCAGAGTATCTCAGCTGTCTTAAAGCACCGACAATCAGAATTAAGTATTAAGTGGTTGTGTAGGTAAAGCTAATAAACACACTGCTGAGGTCAGCAAAAAGGGGGATCTGGGTAATGTTTAGTGGAGTTAGGTCTGAAGAAGCTGAAGGGGGGGACAGATTTTTGAGAAAGAAAGTAGTGAGCTTTGGTGATGGTGGAAAGCTGGGGAAGACTTAAAGCGTAGCCTCCAGGTAACGGGGTTCACCTTCAGTCATAATTGCCTGTTTGTATTCAGGCTGACTCTTGACATGTTGGTGGGGACAGTTGACAGAAAATCCATGAGCCTGGGATGATATTCGCGTGAGATGCTGTGACTTATAGGAGCTGTTGGTTGTATTTGTTTTAAACTGCAAATCTAAGATCTGATTACTGAAAGCAGAGTTACATATCTTGTCTTCTGGGTTCGTACCGATAAGAGCGGTTCAGAGACAAGAAATGCAGAGAGCTGTTATGCTGAGAATTTGCTTTGCCTTCTCAGTTGCCCTTCAGTTTGACCGTGGTTATGAGAATGCTGACTTTAGGTGGACCAGTGTATTCTGCCTGTAGTTTAGTGCAGAATGCAATTTCAAGTGTAAAATAGCAGCACAGGAATGCACATCTGACTGAAAAAATCAAAGAGGGAAGGGAAGAAAAAATCCTGGAATTCTCACTGATGATTTGGTCTCAATTAATTTACAATTAGCACCCAGCTTTTATGTAAAATTTAAAAAAAACCAAAACAACAACAACAACAAAAAAAACCCAAAACCAAACAAAAAAACCCACCCACACCTAAAAATAACCAAACAAGGCAAACTTCTAAGCAACTGTCAAATTTAGAAAGTGTACTGTACGTGATAAGGGGATCCGTGTTGTGTGATAGATTCCGTAAGCACCTTTAATAGCCTTCTAGAATGGGAGATGAGTTTTCTGCACTGGTCTGACGCTTTCAGGACCAGACATTTGGATTTGCTTTTCTTTACCAGCAGTTCAGCTGTCTTGGACTCCAGGTTCTTCGGGACATAGTTGTATTTTTCTAGCATTTCATATTCTGTCTTAACGTTGTTTCTGGGGAAACAGTAGTGTAACCCAGTAGCTATAGTTGTGCCAATGATCAGAAATGGAAATGGCTGTTTTGCCCAGTTACACCATTAATAGATACACTTACTGGAAAATGGGAAAGAATGTTTCCTTTGTCGTGGAGTGGGAAGGTAGAAGTTAGCTTCTGTGAAGCACTTTGGAATGTGCAATTGCAAGGTTTTCTGGAACAGTCCAAGTTCTCCACTGCTATTTGCATGCTCGCCATAATGTCCTGTACACGTTCAATGTGAAGAAAATTCACTTAATTACAAATCAGGAATAACAAACAGTTTCCAGATGAATCCACACCTTCCATGGACAGCTTTTCTTTCCTTACAGCATGCTGGAAGTGGGCAGAGCCATCAGACAGGGATTTCTTGTTCACATGGTAGCTAGGGGCTTGCAGGTGCTACTTGAGGAATACTTTGGCCTAGCTTTATGTGTTCTGTCATCAGTTGCTCCAGGAAAGAGGAATGTCAGCACCAGGCTGCCTTTGTCATTCCAGCAGGGGCAGTTGGTTACCCTCTTCCCCCATACTGATTTGGAGCATTGGAGGCTGATGATCCCTGGGACAGTCAGAGAGGCAGGATGTTGTGTCTTGCATGGTGCAGCTGAGAAAGAGGGGACTCCATGTGCCTGGCACTCATCTGGCACACGGGTCCAAGCTGGGAAGGTTGAGCACTGTAGTAGAAGTAGTGACAAGTCCCTGGTGGTTGTGCAATGCCATAGTGAAGTAGCCCAGTGAAGATGTGTTTGGGTGGCCTCTGTGCAGAACTTGACCCAGAATACTGCCACCACCCCACTGTGGAAAAAATCCTTCTGAATGGAAAAGTTTCTGCTGTGGTGCTGTGTCTGGGGGGAAAAAAAAGTAATTTTGCAAGTCTATTCAATCTGTGTATCTAAGAAGAGAAACATCTGGAGGGCATGCCTTAGCAGATCTTTTTAATCTGTGGACTGGGCTTTCATTTTAACAGTGACACTATGATATGACTAATTCAGGGAAAACAACAAACAGCCTCTTTATTTGTTAGAAGATTGCTCTTGGTAGGGGAGTAACCTGAAGAATTGCTTTACAGTGAAGACAAAGCAGAAGTCTACTGCAAACACTACAGTGTATTTAAATAGTAAATGCTTAATTTCACCACAAGGCAAATCTTTTTGCTATAACAGTTTTCACACTTCCTCTTGCACAGACAGCAAGTGGAATAATACTGGAGCTGGAGGGCCCAATTCCCTCCTAATTAACAGTGGTGTTATGCAGTTACAAATTCACTGACTTCAATAAATAGACATAAATGAAAAACCCGAGTACGTCTTGGGGCAGAGTGACAGTGGACCAAGTAGATTTGCATATTTTAAAAGCCACATGTAATGATTTTTATTAATATTGCGAAATGTCCAGTGGAATCATTTCCTATCTTAGAGGGATCAAGGGCTCCTGCTGCAGCCTGTGAAGGAGATCCTCCCCTCACTCTCTGCGAGATGCAGTGGCTCTTTCAGATTCTGGCTCTTAGGTCTGAAAATATTTCAGAAGAATACTTTATGACTAACCAAAGGTCAGCAGAATTGTGATCCAGGTGTGCCTGTTATTTAGAAATGTTGGGACTCCTTAGGATGTTTGGGTGTAAGTCATGATGGTACATTTCTGAAGTTACGTGAGTTGAACCCAACTGTTCATCCAAGCAAAGGTGACAGTTTCCATTTGGCTTACAGCCTTTCTCATTGTAACTTAAATTAGATGTATCTCACCTCAGTAACTCCCTCAGAAGTTTTTTGTTTGGTTGGGGTTTTGGTTTTTGTTTGTTTTTGGTTTTATTTGGGTTTTTGTTTTGGTTCAGGTTTTGTTTGTTGTTTTTTTGGTGTTTGTTTGTTTGTTTGGGGGGTTTTGTTTGTTGTTTCTTATATGGAAATTTTGCCTGTCAGGATTGGTTGCATTTGTCCCTTTTAGGTTAACCTTTTGTTCCAAAGCATTTACAAAACTCACTGTCACAGATTTAGAGAAGAGATTTTGCTTGACATGCGTTTTGTGTGACTGAGTTACCTATTACTCGGTGAACAAATACCAGGTCAGTAACATTTGTGATAAGGAGACAATAAACTCACCTCAGTTTATTGCCATAAAATAAAATTCTGATGTGGTTTTCTATTACCACTAGTGTATGAGGACTCTCTTAGAAGCTGGTTCAGATTTCTTAATTGAACGGTAAAATAGATTTCTGAAAGCCCTTTAAATCTGGCAAGCTTCTCATAGGGCTTTAAACTTAGTGGTGAATTTTCCCTGAGAGACGTTCAGAAAGTAAAGGCTTAATTTTTTTTCTTCTCCCTTGTTTTGACATTTTGAAGAAAAATATTTATAATAAGTTCTTATACAAAATCCAGTTAGTTATAACCACCATGCTAAAGTTAAAGAAGAGCCTTTGCTTAGGTTAAACACTAAGCATGTGAATAATACTAAAATTATTTGGTAAGCCACTTTATTAAGATGAGAAATTTATGTACGAAACCAGTGTGTGTGCTACTGGATAGATGAATGTAATGATTGCATGAAATACATCATGGAATAACTTTGACATTAAACACTTAGGTGGGTTTAATATGTATACTCAGATATCTGAATTTCTCCTGTCTCCCCCCTGCCCAGTAAACCAGAGGAACTTCCTGATGACCTTGAACAGACAACTATCTTGAAACCAGTACAGATGTAGCAACATTTTATGGTGTGTTGAAATGGTCATCCTTTTTTTTTTTTATTATTATTTTTATTTGTAACCCCTAAAACATGACACAACATTCCCATCATATGTAATAAAACTTCGTTCAAGAAATCTCATAAGGACACTGCAGCCAGTCTTGCAGTGTAAATATTTTTACAGTTAGCGGAAAATTGCAGTACTTGGGCAGTGCTTTAGAATTATGGTGGAAATATGCACGTATGCGTTTACATGTGTATATTCTGGTCATATTTGTATAAAAAAGAATACATTCAGTCTGGATATGAACCCATTTTTGGATAAAAGGTGTTTGAGTGTGTGTGTGCACAAAACTTAGCTTGACTGCACTGCAAGTGAAGGTTGGTAATTACTGTGTTCCGATGGGACCACTGTACACAAACATGAGAAGGAAAAGAAATCAGAATTCTGCTTTGGTATGCTCAATCATATGAAATAAAAACAAAAGGAGGCCCAAGGGCCCTGTGTAACCTAATTCAAAATTGTAGCAAAGGAAAAAATTAACTCCAGAAGGCCTTTGTGAATCAAAACACTGAAGCCCAGGAAGTTTTCCATGCACAAAGACAGATGGGGAGACTTTGGTCCTGGTACAGCATCAGTATTTTGCCCTGTGAGCTTAAGAACAAAAAGAAAAGGAAAAGATGCTGAATAAATATGCAATATTTGAAGTTGGCAAAGTCTATTAAAATATATATGTAATGACTTACTGGTTCAGGGGTTCCCCCCCTGAATTTTTTCTGAATAAGAAGAACATTAGACCAGAACTTTCGTGGTTTTAAGATTTGGAGGCATCACTTTTCTGCAGTACAGTACACAGCTAGCTTTAAATAAAGGAATATATCTACAGAAAGCAGTCTGGCTGTGAAAGGAGAATAGAACTCTCACAGAACTCTGTTGTTGTAGCTGAAGTCATGATTACAAAGCTTTTCCTTTTCTATTCCATCATATCTACAGCTGGGATTAAGGTGCGTGTACTTTGAAGCTGCAGCTTTTGAACGTGGTTGGCAGTAGCTCCTCCTTTTGGTTTGTGGAGCTCATCTCAAGGTGTCTTTTTAATAGAGCCTGTTTTTGTGATAAGTGTTAAACTGGCCACAGGAACAAAAGACAGCCGAGATGATGGATTACGCTGAAAGGATTTTTGAATAGATGGTTCTGAGTACACCCTTTGTAAGCAGCAGATGATGAATGTTCCTGAAGGTCTGGGTAAGTAATATTGTCCTTTTGCTGTCCTGACTCCCTCAGTAAGAAGCTGCTCTTCGTGATGTTTTAGGAACTCCCTCTGATGATTTCGTTAAAGGACTGTCACCAAACACTGGGAAATAAGCTCTCCAACCAGTTTGTTAGGTAAGAAAGTCAATGTTACTTTATTCAGCACTGAAGTACGTGGGGGATCACTCCACCTGGCATGTACCCCGATTATCAAAATTTTTATACTATGTGTACTTTTAACTATGGTTTTAACAAACAAAGGAATAAGTGTTGATTGGCTACAAGTTACATAGTTCTCTTATTAATTGTCTTGTATTTGTTAGTAATTTCTCATCTCTCATGGTAGTTAGTCCACTTTTCCAGTCTTTTTATTATCTTTTTTTCCCAGATAGGGAAAGTTTCAGTACAATTGCTATGTTGTCTTTGTTAGTTTTTATCTCTGTTTTCTGCAAAATGTCCATCAAGTCTATATAATCTCTGCATGCCTGGTGTCCAGTTCCCAGCAATATCCCTCTCTCCTATGCTTTGTTAACTTCCTCCCGCAGGTCTGAGAGCACCGACGCGTGTCAAGCCCTAAACTTTAATTTGTTTTCCTGGCACACGGACATCACCCAGAGCTTTCCCATCAGCTGCTGACTGTTTCACAGATTAAACCTCTCCTCAACACTTTCCCCCCGCTGCTGCACAGGCTCCTTTTTTAGAGGAATCTAACCTGTTTTGTTGGTAACAAGCCCAAAATGTGGAGGGCGGTGGCTAACGCCCTGTCGAGGGCCAAAGTCCCTGGAGGCCAAGCGTTCCGCCTGCCAGCGGCGCAGGAGGGCCGGAGGATGCTCGCCGGGAGCCCCCGCTGCTGCCAGGGCGCCGTGCCGGGGCTCCACACCGCCCGGCAGCTCGGCATGAGCCCGGCAGTACGCAAGGTGGAAGCTTTGGACGCAGGCCGCGTTGTCCGTGTGGAGTGGGAGGATGGAAGTGAGAGCCGCTACCCCTGCGTCTGGCTGAGGGACAACTGCCAGTGTCCCCTCTGCTTCCTGCCCTCTGCCGGAGCGCGCAGGCTGCCCTTCGAGGACCTGGATGTGGACATCGCCGCCAAGGAGGTTGCTCTGGCAGATAGAAAAAAGGTATTTCTTGTGAAACTTGTCTAACTATGCTTATTCATCCAAACTAGAGACAACTCCAGTTTATACTCTAATCACAGGTCGCGTATCTGCAAACCTTGCTGGGTAATTTGCAAAGCTTTTAGGAAAAGCCGCAACTTCGGGAGTTCAGATCTCCCCACCCTCGTATGAAACTTCACTTTATAGAGGCTGCAGAAACGCAGGCTTCAGCTTTTATAACATGATAATGCCATTGAAAATTCTGCCATATGCTTCTTCATCACCAGAAAAAGAAAATTCAGACATTTCCCGCTTATTTAATTACACTTACGCTTTTTTCTCTCTCTTTGTTCTTTAAGGAAATGGCTTGAAAATCAGAAAAACAAATGGCAAAGTGACAATGACTTAATCCATAGCAAAAATACCAGGTTTTTTAGCTAATTTCCAGTGTGCCAAAGTTTTCATCTTAGAATGAGCACTCAAACTGAAGTTGAATCTAATAATCAGAATTGGCCTTGTGTCTGTATCTACGTATCTGCACTGACGTTTGTTCCTGAAAAAGGGGAGGTTGTTGAGCAAGAGAAAACAGGAATTGCCCTCCCTATGATTTTTAATATTTCCTGTCATATAAAAACGTAATATATCATTTAGATTTTATATGTTTTAATAAAAGAAGTACCTGGCTCTTTTGACAAACTCATTTCCTTCATTTTACCCTTAAAGATGTTTTAAATGTGTTGAATATGCAGCAGTCAATGCTGGGGCAGCTGGGGCAGCCTCGCTGCAGGGGCAGTTTGCAGAGGCTAAACCATGCCCGAGTGGTCTCAGCCACAGGGTAAGGATCTCTGGTGAGGAATTCTGGGCTCCCAAGGTCATTGTTTGTTACCAGAATTAACACAGTGTAAATTCATTATTCGATTAGGAAAATTAGGGATTGTCTGTTCCACTCAGGGACAGATGAAAGCACAGCACTGATCCTAAACTGATAGTGGTGATTTACCATCATGTGAAAGAGCAGAATTATGTGAAATGGGAATTGATACCTACTCAAGAGCCCTGAGAATTCAGCTGACTGTGCTGGACTGAGCTCTTTCCGTTCATGGCAAAGAAAGCCATATCCTTTCTTTCCATGTTTTTTTTTTCAGGAATTAAAAAGAAGAATACTTTTAAAAAATTTATTTGAAAGAGGAAAGATTTTTCAAAAGTAGGCGAGTTTTTTCTCTCCTAGCATTTCTTTTTTGCCTGCCTGTCTTGTCCTTTTTCTTTTCTCACAAGCTGTTTTGCAAGATATTTTCACTCTTCTGAGTTGTGGTGAAGTGCTTTCCCCAGAGATATGTGCCAGCTTCTGCCTTTTCCTTCTTCCTCTTAAGTGCAGCTCCCACACTGAAAGCAGTCCACACAAAACAGCAAATTAGGTCATGGATTCATGTGAAAATGAGCATTTATAAAAGATGTCAGAATTTGGATGATGTTCAGGTTACATTTTCATTAGTTGTTTGCTGTCACATTCCAGGGAATGCTTAATTGTGATATTACCGATCTAAATATTAAAATTTCTGGAATTTCTAAGAGGATTTTTGGTTTTTCTAGGTGATTTTTTTAAAATATTTTTTCTCTCCTAAACTTGTCTTTTGTTTTGTGTTGAAAGATCTCCATCACGTGGCCCGATGAACACGCAAGCGAATATGAAGCTGAGTGGTTGAAAAAACGATGCTTCTCTGAAGAAGCGAGAGCAGAAATGCAAGCAGATTTATTTTTACCAGGTAGGAATTAAATCCATGTCTGTCATGCTTGTATCCAGTGCAAGACAGTCCTGGCTAGAGGTGCCTGTGCGAGGACTGGGTCACCCAGCTGGAGCAGTGACAGCCACCCTTGGTGCCCAGTGCCAGGCTGTACGTGCACAGCAGGGACCCACGGTTACCTTTCCTAACCTCTGCACCTGAGAGAAGTATAACTGTTTGGGCTGCATTTACTTTCCTAAAAGCCTTTTCTTTCCGAGATGGGCTTAGTAGGTCTCCCAAATGAGCCCTGTTGACTGACAGTGGTCTGTGTGCCAATGCAAGTGTGTGTGTGTGTGTGCTGTTTAAACTATTTAATTTTTAATTTTTTTTTCCAAAAAGAAAGATTATTTAGAGTTGCAAGAGAGTTATAATTGAAATATTTTTCTTTCCTTTCCTTGGCTGCCTTGTTAAAAAGTAACTGCGTAGTGTAGCAGTGTGTAGGGCTGAAGTTCAGGTTGTGTTTGCTTTGAATCCCATACATGTTGCAGTAGTTGACAGTCTTTTGGTCACAAAGCATTTTGTGCAACTGTCTGGAACATTTACCCACTCCAAATCACTCACCCTTTTGAGTAAGTAATTATAAACCCACTAGGATTGGCATGATGCACATCATCATTTCTTTGACAGCCTTTCAGACTGTGAGAATGAAACGTGTGAAAACTTGCAAGATTTCTGCTGTTGCTCTTAACAGTCTTCCTGGGAGATCTACTGTTGCAGAAAGCTGTGCATCTGTATTCAGGGTTAAGACAGTATCTGTTAAAATAGGATATTCCTTTAGAGAAAAGAAACTAGAGGTTGGCCGATGGTGTGAAACTCAGATCCAGGTATTAGTTTCCTCAGAGCTTAACAAAGGCAAATCCGCAATTGGTTTATGCCCTTTTTTTGGGGGGTGTTTTCTATTCTGACAAACAAAGTTGGTTTGTGTTGTGGTTTTTTCCCTGAAAGATAAATGGGAAAATATGTAGCCCTAGATTCGTCCTGCATCTGAGCTTTGTTTGGCATTTTAGGGGCAAATGAAGAGGCCAGTTATGTTTCCCAGTTTCTGCAGGTCAAATATTCCTTAGCACCCCTTCTCCTAAACAGAAGCCAGCCTTTTATATATCTGGTTTAAAACTTAAGTGATGAGTAATATTTCCATTCATTTCAGTGGATCCTGTAACATGCCTGTTTTAGTTTTGGCAACAATAAACTGCTGTGTTTACTATTTTGGTGGGTTGGACATGTTTCCAGATGGAACATGGTGAAGATGCAAACCTCATTCAGGGAAACTAGGCTTGATTTCTCAGGGAACTGAATTCTTACTTGTAAAAATGAAGATGCTGTGGAAGCTAGCACAATGTTTTGTAGCCTCTGAGGGATCAAGGTAAATTGAACATTGCTTTAATTAGCACCCAGGTAATATAATCTAGATCTCTGGTTGTATTTATTAGCAAAGATATCAATAGCTAAGATTTCAGTATTCCAGATATAATGCTTCTTTTTTCAGCCATTATGAAGCCTAACTGGCTGTGATTTGCCTTCATATGCATTCATTCATTTGCACAGTGTTTACTCTTGGGTTCTAAATACAGTGCATGTTTGGAAGCCAATTCTCCCCTCTGCCACTGCTCTTCTTCAGTAGAGCCATCCAGGTAAAAAATCTATGCCAAAGATCTGCCTTTTTTTTTTGGGCAATGCTTTTTCAAATTCTGTTTCACATGGTAGATCTGAAGAAATATGTTTATAAAAATTACACTAGTTAACTGGGTTTTTTAAGTGGTGTAATTCTGCTCTTCCTCATATTCTCAGAAAAGTCTTGGCTCATTATGATGGACAGCTTCTCCCAGCTTTTCCCAGGTTTCAGTTGCAAAAAGAAGCTGTAGCCTGTGAGTTTCTTGCTGGCTGGCTAAGATCTGTTTCTCATTGTGTATTGGGGGTAAGTTTAGAACTCACTTCCTTGTGGTCAGTGGAGTTACACACTGCAAATTACATGCCCTTAAGTAACTAATCATATCCCAGCAGTATAGTGTTACAGACAGTGATATGGAATGCCAGCTCTACGTGCTGGTTCAACAAATAGAAACCCAGGCTCACCAGACTGCTGTAGTTAAAGGTTAACCTTCACTGCTGACATTATGACAGCAGTGGCTATTATTTTTCTATTTTCTTTTGCGAGTGATTACTTGCTTTTAATGTTTCTTTTTTCTTTTTTTTTTTTTAAATGTTTTTCCATCATTGTTTCTGATTCAAAAACCCTAGATGTCAGACGTTGTATCAAACCCAGAAAGAAGAGTAGGTCAGGTTTTCAGTGCATGATGAAGTGACTGTAAGTAGGTGTGGGGCAGTATGTCAAGGTTCCCCTTTTAAAACATTGCCAGATCCTATCATGCAATATGCAAAATCTGCTACTTGTGTATATCAAGGCTCATTCCAGCCCAGCTTACAAAATACTCCCAGAAGAACAGCAAAAGAGCCATATTCTTCTTGTCCAGCTATGGTGTCTCAAAGATACTCTCCTTTTTCTTCCTGTTTACTTTTGTTCTCCCCAGCAAATGTCACAGGAATGTTTTACCACCACTGTGACTCAGATGCTGTGTGTAGTAGAGGGTGCTTGTGAGAGACACTGAGTGTGCCAGTATCCAGTCTCTCACTGCATTGCATTTGCTGAGGCTCATTTTCCAAGATGCTGGCATCCCAACAACAGGATGTGAGGGGGAAAAAATGAGATAATATCACGATATTTTCCAACTGGGTAGAAGAAAAGATTGTGCAGTGGTAGTGCACCTAGTGCTACTTATTATTTTTAACCCTAGGTTAGGTTACGGTTTTAGCATAAGTTTGAAGGTTTCAGATGGTGATTGTCCTTTAAAATGTGATAATTTGATTTTGGATATATATCCAGCTCCCACCGAAGTTTGAATTGGGATTCCATTATCATCATCAGCGATGCTTTCGATTTCTCTGCTAGGTTCTGAGAGACGATAATTTTAAGAGGATGAAGTTAAATGTAATTTTTTTGCTAAAAGAGTTTGGTCGTTTGAATTTATTCTGCAGTAATAATCAGTGAGAGCTTAATGCCATGAGTTAGGCTGCAACATACATAACAATACAGCAAAAATGCACTTAGCTTTCAACAAACATTAAAACACAAGCTGTAGACAAGATAATTTTAGATGAAGTAAGTTAATCTATGATGTCTAGACTTTCTTTCCTATATGACTCCAGCGTAAAAGGTTTTGACCAGCACTGTCCCAGGCTGCATAGTAAATGCTGGATAATTCCAGGTGCTTGTTGATGCATGCACACCATCAGCAGGGACTGGGCAAAGGACATCATCTAATTTTGTGGAAACTCTAATGGAGGTGGTTTATTATGGCTGACCTGCTATGATCAAGAAATAGGATTCTTTTTTTCTCCTTTCTCCCCACAGAATTATTGTTCTGAAATTGAAAGAGGCCTTAATTCTTTCAGAAGTATTTCATTCTTCCCAGTTTGAAAATCTGGAGTTTTAGTAGTCGTAATATAAATGGTCAATAAAACCAAAAAATAATTCTACGAGGCCTTTGTTTTTACGCCTTACTGAGTTGGTCAGCTGCATTTGTGAACATAAAGATTTTTAATTTGGCAACTGCAGCTGTGTTGTGCAAGTGAGACCTAAGACTGCCCAAATGCTGATGGTTCATTCCTCTCTTTCTTGCCTCTTCAGCTTTCAGAGAGTATGTTGTAATACTTCTACTATAGTACAATGTAAACTGTATAAACTGCACTTATGCAGTAGGAAAAATCCTGCTCTGCTGACTTGATAAAATAATGAAGAGCATGAGTGGAAGCAATTACCACCAGGAAATACTGGCAAAGAGTATAGTCCCTGTACAGTTCAGTACAGCTTCTTCTTGATAGATTTTCAGGCTGAAGAGGTGTTGTGGATTAAAATGGAAAGAAAGTTCCTGTTGTTTGGTATATGGAAGGAAAACATGGGGGGCACACAATTTTCTAAGACTTTGAGATAGATGTTTTAAAAGATGCTGTTAAATGAAAGAACTTAAATGTCTTCACAGGATCTTTTTTTAGTTCTATGGTGTATGCTTTCCTGTCCCTTTTCCAAATAATTATGGACATTATAATTGTCAAATTGTAAATATGGGACAGAATACAACATTTTCATCTGGAGCTGAGAAGGAAATCGTTATAAATGCTGCTTATTTTAGTGCAGACCTTGGGAACTTGTAGCCTTTCTTCTCTGAAATATGAAATAGGATTTGAAAGCATTTGTGTACCAGCCTGTACCTTTAAAAAGACAAACAAACCCAAGCCACTGAGGGTGCTGGCTGCACTTGTCACTGGAAGGGAATTTACACATGAGAAAACTGGAACTTTGAGGACAGTTTATGGCCTTGCAAGACAGGATTGAACTGTGTTTACATCTCTCTAGCTTTGTTTATTTTGTTGCTGTTTTGAAGGGGTTTTTTGTTTGTTTGTTGGGGGTTTCTTAAATGCAACATAGTTAAACATTAAAAAAAAAAAAGCTGCTCAGTTTTAGTACCTGCTTGGGGAGTATCAGAGAAGAGTTCAGTTTCCTGGAAATTTTGCAGTTTCCACATCATAGTGGTACTGTAAAGGTTAAACATCTCTTCAGTCAGTAGGCAAGTGTTACAGTACTATTCCTGACTACATTTCGGAGTCTGGCAAAGGCTAAATTCCCAGTACATTAGCAGGGTTCACATTGCCGGGCTTTTACACAGAAAAATTATTTCTCTTGCAAGTAAAGTACAGAAACATTTTGAATGTAGCTTTTGTGTCCCTTTGGCTCTATAGCTTTGGAGATGTGTGGCCAGACGATGGCCTCCACTGCAGAGGGTCTGACTGGGAGGAGGATGAAATGGGGTGTTGTTCCTTGAATGTTCTCTACAGGCTTATAAGGGTTGACAGTTTTGTAATGCTGAAGTCCAGCGCAGTCCCAGACTGGAGTACTGTGTGTGCACTGTCTTGCAGTGCTGTGACAAAACCAAAACCACCTGAAAACCCAACACCACAGCCCTGCGGCAGAAGGACCATCCCATGTTAGGTGGAACTCCTAAAAAGAGCAGTAGGCATTGGGAACTTGAACAAAAGGACAGTCTGTGTACCCATGGAAGCCTGGGACTGCTGGAGCTGCAGTTAAATTCCAGGTGCGTGTATTTATTTTTCAAAGTGAGGAAAAATCTCTTGGTATATTCCTTGAAATTCTACTCATTTCAGGAAGGTAAAGAAAATATTTATTAGCAAGGCAGCAAGAAAACTAAGATGGAAAAGAGGAAACTTGGTTTTCACATAACTGTTTACCTACACTGACAGTGAAGCTTAAATTTGTCCTTCAAAGAGTGCTCTTGGCAGTTCACACAGCATACCTAGAGCTATTTCAATTTCATAACTTTTAATAGAGAAAAGGGAAAACATTCATATTTTATCTTTTCACCATCTTTCAAGTGTGTGAAAGTATGTATATTGAGTTAAACACGGTGGAGCAGTGGGGTAAGATTATATCATTCCTCAAGGATTGCACATTTTTCATTTTTTGAACATTAAAAATTCAACAGCTTGTCAGTCATACTTCAGGTTTTTTGAACCACAGGTAGAGTATAGAAGATGGTCTATATGGATAGCTTATATTTTGGCATGTGTTGTGTTTCTTGGACTGTCTCTAACTTGCACTGGCCAAAGGAAAAAGGAGCACTGGTGGTTGAAAAATGCTGTAATTGTGTAGTGTCTGGCTTCAATTTTTTATAAGCAAATTGTATTTTGTATTTGCTACCTATATCTAGAAAGAGATAAAAAAGAAACCCCAAACCTGGCTTTCACTTGTTTGAAGTATATTATGTCCCTCAGTCACCAGGTGAAATTCCCCAGAGTTCTCATCTGAAAGCTCCTTGGAATTTGTAATTGTTTTGATTGGTTCTGTCTGTTGAAGAGATATTGGCATAAAGAAAGGCATAGGTGTTTTATAAAGGATGCCATCTGCATTTCTCAAATGTTTGTGGTCTCATTTATAGTGTGTAATCTCTGATTGATGATTGGGCAAGTTAACTGAATGTTAGCTGAAATGCCAAGCAAGGTAGTTGTGATTTAAACAAAGCAATTATTCTGTGAAATAGATAAAATTTTTTCCTGCTTTATAGTGCACTCTTCTAAGAATTAGCTGTTTCAGACTAAATGTATAAAAGCAAGGAAAAACAATTATATCTTTACTGTAACAGTAAGAGCTCTGATTTAATATTTAAGAGAATGCTTGACTTAAACCAGTAATGTTTCAAGTTTTGCAAAAAAACTAGAATCAGTGCTAACTTTATGCAAAACTAAAAAAGTAAGAAATAGCATCCTTGTCCTTTTTTCCCATTACTGTGCAACATCTTTGGTTTGAACAGGTGTGTATGTTTATTTGTCAGTACAAGCCAGTAAACTTAAAAACTTAGGAGATATTACAAATGTAAATAAGCGAGAAGAGAACAAGGAGGCAGGAAGTGCCCCTTTGAAACAGTCTTTCATTCAACTTCTGCATTAAAATTCTGTTAGTGCAATGTTTTGCTGAATTTTATCCTAAAGCTTGCTTGTCATCCACGCAAACTCAGGGACCCCTTTTTAAGTGGTTGATTGCAGAACTGAGAGCATATTCACAAAGGCACAGAAGTCCCATTAACTTCAGACTCCTACTGTGTCCTGAGTTTTGATGCTAGAACAGCTAAGCACTTGTTCCTCTATTTCTTCCCTTTCAGAACGGCAATACTGGGGCTCAGACCTTCAGCTTCCCAAAATACCTTTTGAAGAAATCATGTACAATGATGAAAGTGCATACAAGTGGCTGTGCACCCTAAAGAAAGTAGGAATCGTTCTACTCACAGGAGCTGCTACAAGGCAGGGAGAATTGACTAAACTTGGCCAAAGGATTGGGTTCCTGCGCCTCACTTTTTATGGGTGAGTTTTTTTTTTAATATCTTTGCCTTGCAAGCTTTGTAATCACCTCTAATGTTCTTCATTTAAGCTTGCTGGATCTATTTTGTGGACTAAGTTATTAAAGCAAGGTGTGTGGGGTTTTTCTCTGTATATCTCGAATCAAGTTTCTATTCCGTACGAGAGGATTGCTTTGCTGTCACAGACAGGGCAGAAAGATGTAAAGAAGAGCAGCAATAACATTTCTTATTGGCACACAGTTCTGGGGTGGCTTTTACAACTGTAATAAAATAACAACTTAGGGTAATTTCCTTGCTATTTCACTGGCAGCCAAATACAAGGCCTACCAAATATTATAAATAAAAGTATAAACCTGAAACTGGCAAGCTTGCCAAATAAAACATTACCTCAGGGCCATGAATTTTAAACTAAAATGTAACAGAAATTAATATAATTCTGACACATGGAAAGAAAAAAAAATACAGCCTTTTCTCTTGTCTAGATGTGTGCTTGGTGCAAGCTCCCTGAAATGTCATTACTGTAAAAAGTGGAAACATTCTCTGTACCAGCCATATAACAACATCAAGGGTTTCCATGCTTTTAAATTAACCTTTTTCTTTCCCTTATGGAGGCCCAACTCCATTAACTCCAGTCATAACACAATTAATTTCTCCAACTTCTCACGCCCTGGACTTTGTGTTCCTGCTCTGTTCTGAAGCCTTGTCCAGTGCTTGGTGTGGTGTGAGGGCCTTCCTTCGGACCACCAGCACTCCCATGAAAACAGCCAATCCATCTGCATCTCCCAGAGGGCTTCGGTGGCAAGGGAACATGGCTCCCAATTCTCTAATGAATAGACTTTTAATGAAGTGCAAGACCAGATGATTCAGATGTGGCTTCAGTTCCTAGTTCAGCAGTTTTGCAGAATGTAACAGCCTGTTTTTCTGCTCAGGGATACTGAGCCCATGTTGCTACTTAATGCAAAAGGTTGCTACAGCTGCTTGGTGCCAATTTTCCTGCTCTGTCAAACAGCCTGAGCCACGGGCTTTGAAATCTGACCCTAATTACTAAACCACAAACCATTCCACCCAGCTTTGCTCTCCCTAAGGGCCAAGAGTCCTCTGGCATTAACCCACATGTTCTTCCCTTACTTCTTACGCTTTCCTCATGGCTGAGTTGATGCTTCAGCTCAGTTGAGACTCAGACAAAGTGAAGTTGATTTTTTCACGTTCAGTGCTGAGCTCCCTATTAGCATCTCTGACTTCGAGTCAGTAACTTGAGCTTTGACCAAAGCTCCATGTATGGAAGGAAAGCTCCAGGGGACCAGATCCCCTCGCAAACCCTGACAGCACAAAAGCACTGACTGCTTTTGCAAAACCTTATAATGATTTTATAGAGTATTACCACTCCAGCAATTTTATGCAATTTTATATATTGCATATAAATGAGAAAATTAAAATGTGTTAATTTTTTTTAGAACCATGAAGTGACACTCTAGCCTCTTAAAATTAAAGATGGAACAAACCTAGCTGCCTTCAACACTAAGGACAAGGATGATATAAGGGGCTGGTTTTTGGTTGTCAAACTGGGAACTGTGAAAGTGTGGTTGAAATTATCATACTTGAGTAGTGAGGTCATGTAGTGATGAATATTGCTGTACCAAATAATAAGAACTATTTCTTCCAGGCAGTTAAACATATTTGCAAATGTTCAAGGGGCTTTTCCCTCTGGCAAGTGAAGAAATTTAGGTTTAGCATTTTGCATAGTTTCTGTACTAAATACCACTCAAAAACGACAAACAAAAGTGTTTGTATCACGTATATAAATAATTTTTGTATGCATATTCTCTAGCGTATATTCTTTTTAAACTGTTATTAAGAAGTAAAGCTAGACATACACCATCTGAAACTTAATATATTTGATCTATAGTATTTCACAAGTCAAATTCCCAGACAGACACTGTGTACCCAAATAAATGGGTGTCAGAGAAAGGGAAGAAGTTTCGAAATCTTTCATCCAGACATTTTCCTCCAGCAGCAAGTCTTCGAGTTACAGGAAAGATCCCCCTGCAAAGATAAATACTATATATTTTCTAAGATTATAAAGCCTTAAAAATAAGTTTGGGGGAAAGTTACATAGCCTTTGTCAATTTTATATTTCGTTGATAATGTGCTACATGTGGCAGAGGAAAGCGAAAGGTTGATAAAAAGAAATGGGCCAACTTCAACTTGCTTATTTCTGAAGCCTCAGTACTAAGATGATGATTTCTCCTGGCAGAAGCCTCTTGGTCCGTGTCTTCAACTGGCCTTTACATTCAGCAAAGAGCCACCCCTGGAAAGCCATCGTTCTTCTAGGTACAACACTGGGGACAGATGTCCCTTGGCACACTGAAGTTTGTCTAGGACTGCTGAAATAAGCCTTTGTTGGGGTGGAGGGACACTGCTAAGTCCTTATTTCTTTATAAGTTTAAAATATTTTCATGTTCAAAGATGAAATTACTCTTTTCTACTGTGATTTCACAGTTTCAGTGTGTCTAGCACGCTGTTCCAACATGTTTTCTCTTTTCCCTTTCATTATGAAGACCAACCTGGCAAGTGCAAGACAAAGCAGATGCTAACAATGTAGCTTATACGACTGGAAAACTGTGTTTTCACACTGATTACCCGGTTCTGCATCATCCACCTGGGGTGAGTTGAATCTACTGACTTTTTCAGCCCACAAATGGGGAAAGGGAAGTGTTCCTACAGTGTGAGATATGGTTAGCATTCAGTGACTCTGGATTTTGTCATAAAAGAGCAATGTAAAATTAACAATGTATTAGTATACGTATAATATAATATATACACATGGGCATGCAATATATGCAGTACAAGTTCAGCATAATAAGCCCCTTATATGTCCCATAATGATTAAATTAAATTCACAAAGTATTGAAAATATTACCATATGAGAAAACTTTAGAGTCCTGTATGTGCTTTGAATACTGCTTTCATTATATTATAAAAGTTAGGTGTCTAAATGCTGTAGTCAAGTTGTGACATTTTAGGACTCATCAGTTCAGGAGGGGAATAGGGGAAGAAATATTAAGGTGGTATATTCTGTTTTCTGTGAATTGGTACAAGATAGACACTTGTTTGCCCTTTCATAGCAGACGCAAAAAAATACCATTCTTTAAAACTGGACGACCACAAAAAATATGTTTTCACCCAGTCTCTGTCATATCAAAGTGTAATATACATAATTCACATAATTCCAGAGAACTGGAAAGTAGTAGAAACAGGTAAAAAGAAACAAAGATAGTGCTGGAAAAATTTGCACCTATGAAACAACTTCCCCTCCTCTTGCTGTGGAGTACTTTGTTGTTTCTGTGCTTAAAGAAAAAGCCAATGTGTTTTACCTACAGGTAAGTTCTAAATACTTCACACTAAATTGCCTTTCCATCATTTAGATTCTGTTGATGTAGAGTAAGAATGGAATAGCACTTCATTAATAGAGAGCAGATGTGAATTATCTCATTGTCCTGTCTGTGCCAAAGCTCACAGTCTGCTATGAAACATGAGAAAAAGAGCGTAACATTTTTCATTCAAACGTGCTTGTAAGAAATAAAAGCATTAAAGTACATTGAATTGTTTATGAACATAGTCCCAAATGTGCAGTTTTCTTTATATATCTAGCTATTACATAATATTTGAATTCCTTAAACGTATTTATTACAAATATGTGAAGAGCTGTGTTTAAATGGGTAATGATTAGTTTCAGAACTGTCCAATAAAAATTGTTTTAGGATTTCATAGAACCGTAACATGACTTGCATCACTGCAGCCCTCCTTAGCAGGGCCAAGCTGGGCTTACCCAATGCACGGCCAGCTGTGGCCACAAAACAACTTGTTGCCTTGTGCTCCCTTCAGTGGGAGCCCTGTGCCCTGCCCACAGCGTCAGTTTCCCCCTACATCACCACTGGCAAGGTCTGGGGGTTCAGCTGGTAAAGAGAGCAAACTGTGTTCTCCGCTCCTCTTTCATCTCCTGAGGTTTGTTGTGGGTTTGGTTTGGTTGTTGTTTTGGTTTTGTTTGGTTTTGTGTTTTTGTTGGGTTCTTTTTTTCTTCTCCCAGTGGCCTCAGAAATAATTCACCATCATGGAAGGGAGGCCAAGTGACAAAGGTAACACCTTTGGTATGACAGGTATATTTTGTGTGGTTTGCAAGATGAGTGATTACACTTTGGGTGATGCTGGACGCTCTAAAGCCACGGGGAGTTAATTGCCTGTGTCAGCAGCTCAGGCATACACCAGTGCAGCCTAGAGCCCGGTTTAGGCTTGCTGCTCCATCTTACACCTTGGCAAATTCACTCTGAAGTGAAATGAAACTGTCTTAATCCTACTTTATGAGAGAGACCCTGGGCCTGTTGCCTTCTCTGAGAGCCACCTTTTCCCCTCTCTGAGTGGATAATTCACAACAAGTTTTGGTTTTGCAGGACAAAGCTAATCCTCCTTTTTGACATAAGACAGCATTGCATTTAAAACTATGTGACTGCCACAAAGAGGGACTCAAAGGAAAGAAGAGAGACCACTTTGCCACTGACTTACAGGTTGCAACCATTAGAGTATATCCCAGAGGGGGTGGATTTATGAACATGCTGCTTTAATTTTCTTCCTTTATGGTAGTGGTGGCAGAGTGTTGTGAAGCTGCAGTAAATGGGAACTCACTCAGGCTTTCACTGGGGAAAAAAAAAACAACTCAAAAAAAAAAGAAACACAGCTATGAGGGAACTGATACTAATGAGCTGTTAAATATGCAAGCTTATTACTTTTTAAAATGAGCCATTCATTCATTCCAGGTTCAGTTTCTCCATTGCATAAAGCAAACAGCTGCAGGAGGTGAAAGTGAGGTTGTGGATGGATTCCACGTATGCAACAAGCTGAAGAAGCAAAATCCTGAGGCATATCAGATCCTGTCCTCGACTGCTGTAGACTACACTGATGTTGGGGTGGACTACTGTGATTTTGCTGTGCACTGTAAACAAAGGATTATAGAGTGAGTAGCCCTAAACAAGACCTAACAAGACCTAAAAAGAAAATCCCTGTTGTGTTGTGGGTTACATTTTGGTAGAAGAAGGTCTGCTCCTGCCACCTTGTGGGAAAACACTGGTTTAACTTGGTCTGTAGTTTTGGATTTTGGTGGGGTTTTTTTGTTTGTGGGTTTTTTTGGCGATGTATGACTTGTTCTGTGCATTGTACCACTTATTTGCAAGAAGTGGTGGTGATTAGAGCAACTCCTTGGCACAAACGTGTTAGCAGCAGCCAAATCTGTTACTAAGTGCCAGCCAATGTGACATCTGTATCATGCCAAAGAGAGGCCATAATTTGAAACATTTAGATTAAGAACTATATACTACCAAAAGATCAAATGCAGATGTTCATATTCTTTTCTGATTTTAAAATTTTTATAATTCTACAATTAAAGGGTATGTAATATAATTTTTTTTTTTGCAAATTAAGTGTCTACACTTTCTTCTGATTATCCTTTTTCCTAATTAGGTTCAATTATCAAAATTCAGACCAATAAAAATCTGAATTTCACTATTGAAACGTACTGACATTCCAGCAGGAGAGCTCAGTTGTTGTTTAACCATGGTACAGTGTTTCAATAATAACAGAATACCTTTTCCTTTCCTTCCCTTTCCCTTTCCCCTTATCTTCCTCTTCCCCTTCCCTTTCCCTTCTCTTCCCCTTCCTCTTTCCTCTTCCCTTTCCTTGCCTTTTCTCCTCCCCTCTGTTTCATAGCATAGATTCCAGAGGCCAAGCAGTTCGCATCAACTATAATAATGCAACAAGAGACGCCGTGTTTGACATACCAGCTGAAAAAGTGAGGCCATTTTATGCAGCTCTAAAGGAATTCAACGATTTATTAAACAGCACAGAACACAAGTTTACTTACAAGCTGAAACCAGGTCAGTAAGTTGCTTCTCCTCTCAACAATGTTTCACATGCTTTTCGGAACTGTCAAAACACTTGAGCATTATTAGCACTAGTACTGAGAGGAAATTTCAGTCCTTCTATCAACTGTTTTATTTCATACTGCAGGTCTTATGCTCATCTCATAGATTTCTTTGGCCACTGTTACATTATAAAGACATAAAATAGTGGGAGAATAGAGTCTTTCTGTTGATTAGTCCAATGTATCCTTATGCTACATCCAAAACTACATTTTATATACATACAGTATTGGAAATTGATATATCAATAGCACCACAGATGGGAATTATATCTCCTCTTTCATTCCCCAGCTATAAAATAAAGATATGAATAGTCCCTCCTCTCTCAAGAGATGTTACAAAAGTAAATTCATTAGTGTATCTGACTGCCACGTACTGTGACGTGTCTTCAAAATGTCTATGAGGAAATTAATCTCTCGCTCTTGGGAATATGCAATAAAATAATGTGTAAGATCCAGTGAAACAAAGTACCTTACATTCCATTAGTGACATTCAAACCATCGACTAATGCACCAAAACGGTGGCAGAGGGAATGAGGAGAAGAAAAGAAAGACTGCAAGGTTATTTAATTAGAGATTTATCATAATGGTGGCACACAAGGGAGAAAAATTAAATTGGCATTCTAGCTTTAATTCAGTGATTTCCTAACTTCCAATGGCTTGACTTTGTTCCCATAGAATTCTCTTAACAGGGATAGTAACGCAGGATGTGTATATTACAAATAATACCAGAGTGATCAGATAAACAGCATCCTGGTGGCTTTCACCTATTTTACTTACTTCACACCTTTTTATTTCACCCGTGTGGATTTGCTGTAGTCGTCTTTCTCCTCCAGTCTTGCTTTTCTCAGCATGTGCTCTCTACCACTCTGCTTTTTAACTCCTGGTTAGACAAGAAAAGAGACTTCAAAAGGACCTGCCTTCTGGTTGAGAACGACCAAGTAAGTTAAAATGACTGCGTTGTTGGTGTGTATCTCCAGCTGAACTGCTTGAAACTATCGCTCCCTAACTGTTGATATGAGCCCCCCTCCCTGTCTCTTTGAAGGAATCCACTATGACATTCCAGCTGTTGAACCTCGTGCAATCTCTTTCCAGGAGACGTAGTGACGTTCGATAACTGGCGCGTGCTTCATGGTCGCCAGAGCTACCCCTCTGGTGCAGAAGTGACACGGCACCTGGAAGGTGCCTATGCAGACTGGGATGTGGTCCTGTCCAGGCTCCGGCTCCTCAGGAAGAGGGTCCTCAGTAGGAACTGAGTTTTCTTCTGGCTAGAAGGAACAAAACGTAGATTGTCTAACCCCGATGGCAACAACAACAAAATCAAACCACCGAGTCTTCAGAAATTAACATCACTTTTGACAAGGGCTTGTCATTGAACAAGGGGAATGGCTTTAAACTGACAGAGGGGATGTTTTGACTAGCTATTAGGAAGAAATTCTTTACTGTGAGAGTGGTGAGGCCCTGGTACAGGTTGCCCAGAGAATCTGTGGATGCCCCATCCCTGGAAATGTTCAAGGCCAGCTTGGGTGTGGCTTGGAGCAACCTGGGATAGTGGAAGGTGTCCCTGCCCATGGCAGGAGGATTGGAACAAGATGATCTTTCAGGTCCCTTCCAACCCAAACCATTCTATGATTCTATCATAAATATATTTTTGAGTTCTACAAGCTAAGAAATGTGTTGTTTGTAGCAATTTAAGATTTACCTGTGCCCTGGTCTGTGACTCTATAAATGTATTGCTGCCTCTGTCAGTTTATTTGCCTTTTTAAAATCAATGTGCAAAGTGGCTTGAAAGATTGTCACTTTACTGGGCTGACTGGGTATCACCACGCCTTCCTTCACCTCTACATACGTACCTGCCCTCCCTAGAAAGCTTGGAAGGCAGCACGAGAAAAGAGCTTAAAGTATTATTTGCTAAAGTTTTGTTACGAACAGCACCTTCCTCTGTTTCTGGAGAGGCATTCTTTACTGCATAAATCATAACTGAAATTCACTATCAAAATAAACAACCACTGCTGTGGTTTTTAAATACACACCTTTCAAGGTAGAACTCCACTATAATACGTGATCTCATTGAACAGATGTCATATTCTCTGTATCCTGCTCTACATGTCATGACTATCACAGCCACAAATATTTTTTTCTTACATTTCCAAGTCCATAAGCTCAGAAATTATAGACTTACCAGAGAATGCATCATATTAATGTTCCTCTGCATTAGGATGATAAATAAATCTCCATGTAGAGGTCACCGGTAGGGTCAGGAATCCCATCAGATGCTGTGCACAGACCTGAGAGCTGCACAGCAGACTTCTGAGGAATGCAGAAGCTGCTTGATGGCTAAAAACCACAAAGCCCACAAGAGGTAGTTACAGACTTTGCACATGACAGGGAGAGAAGCAACTGAACCCAAATCCATTCTTATTACTCCAAATAAAAGAGAACACCTCCAAAAGGTGTACAGGATGTTTTCCTCTGCTCTGGATTCTGATTAGAGATTATGTTATGTATCACTTACTGCAGCCAGAGCAATGTGTGTTCTCCCTATATTCAGATGGCACATGGAACGAGAAAGAATTTCCAAATACTTGTTTTTATACTTAACAATCTTGAGTTTATGTTTCACTGTCCTTTTAGCTGCAGAGGTAACAGGATGCCTCTTGCCTTGCTGCGAGTTGGACAAAATAACCCCACCTCCACCCTCTGATCTCTTTGTTCAACTCTGTATTTTCAAACTGTTCCCTCCAAGGCAAATAAATCCTGGTCTCTTCCTAGAGGAGTAACCCAGACTGTTCTGTGATTCTGTGACCTAACTAACTGCAAATGCTTTCATAGCTTGTACTCATCATTTACAGTCAACAGATAACAGTTGAATAATGAGATAAAACTCAATTAGGCATTGGTCACAGTGCAGTTTGAATTCCTCTTTGTTAAATAGTGTTTTTATCGAAGTTACGACATTAAGTCATAGTGTAACAAAACTTTTTTTAAGGGTCATTCAATTTTTCAGTGCCTCCTTTAATGATTACTTGTGGAAACATGAGGAAAGTATTTCTTTCTCTTTGCTATAAAAGACAGAAAAGCTGAGGAAGGGTTAACACCTATATTCCAGCAGTGCTGTGCCTTAACTGTGATATTTTCTCCATAAAAATGGATTGAAGATTGCAATTTATACCTGTAAAACAAGACATCTTCTGATTTATATAATCTGTTAATAGGTAAGAGATTTTCTGCGTTTATTCTATACTTTTCTAAACACTTTTATTCAAATTTCTGTTTATTAAAAGCTGTTATGGAACTGATTACTGTTTTGGGCTTGCATCTAATCTCACATGTAACATCCTGCACACAGATATGAAATCATTATTGTCAGTTACAAATATTTATAAATATTATTAACCTGGATCCATTCAGGTTTGTCCTGTATTCTTAACAACAGTTAACATATAACTAAGCCCATAGCTTTGAACAGAATGAAGTACAAATAACAAGTCTAATCCCTGTAACGCCTTCGTGAGCTATGGCAGTTTAACTGGAGAAGGGTCAGTCTACCCACACAAACCTGATATACAATCAACACTATGTCTGTGGCTGAAAACCCTCTGCTCAGCTTCTAGAATCCAGCTGCTATCTATACCACAGATCTTAATTCTAAACTCCTTTGCTTATTACTATAGTCCTACTGGGAAAAATATTTCTGTAATTATCTGCAGAGTAGATCTGATGACTGTATTGATACCTGGACAGGCTGAAATACAAAGGAAGCCCTGAATGGGGCTTTCCTATTTCCTCTTCACCTCCAAATCCACAGCCAAGAATGACACTGCAAAACTTTCCTATAGGTCTGGCTTCCCATGTGCCTGTGGCACAGACACCTGCAGGTCACCCACCGTGGCCTTCAGAGACTACCAGCCCCAACTGCCTTAGAGCAGCAAGAATAAAATCACCTGGCAACAGGTGTTTGCAAGACAGCTCTGAAGAAGCTTTGTGTCCAGGTAATGGGCATGATTTCACTCAGCCGGTTGTAATCCAGAAGTTGTAGTGCTGTGTTACCTTCGTGCTGCCCGTGATGCACCAGCTATCCAGCCTGCATTCAGCAAGTGTCTGCATCCTGCACAGGTGGGGAAGGAGAAAAAAAAAATATCCATTTTATTTGCAAATGCCTTTTCTTTCCTGTCCCATTGCATTTTTTTGCAATGGATGCTGTATCCAATCCCATGGCACTTTTCATATATAATTTTTTTGAGTTATATATATCATATTATATATATCATATTTCTGGCTAGTTTTTAAAGCTTGCTGAAAATAAGTAGCATCTTGGGCATATCAGTACATTTCTGTGGATCACTTCAGTGTAGCTCCACACAGGGTCATGTTAGGCATAAAGGCAGATGCAGTCCTGTCTCACACTGGGGCTGTACTGGCTGAGATAAGGTCACAATTTTGTAAATTCAAATATCTATTTGTTATGTACTGTGTTTTCCTGTGGCACAAATCAGAGAAAGTACTTAGTGATCTTGTCTCAAATTCTCCTTAAGGCAAATGAGGTTTTATTTGAAAGTTTCATGGTGGAAATCTGAAATCACTTTTGGTCAAATCTAACATAATTGATATAGTATAATACATACATTTTAAACGTACAGCAAAAGATCTCCCCCCCCCACTTGTGCCAGTCCAGTAGTGCAAAAAAAGATGGTGAAGACAAAGACAAAGAACACAAAAAACCCCTTTAAAAAAACAAAGCCCCCAACCAAACAAAAATTCCACACCACACTGAAACAAAAAGAAAAAGGAAAATAAATCACAACTCCTTGTAAAAAACCTGTTTTTCTAGACAACATCTGATTGAAGTTGAAAAGGAAATTGTCAAAGCCTGGGAATTAGCTACATCACCTGTAGAAAATAGCCATAATGTAAAAATTTAACTGTGCTTTGTGTTTGCAGCTTCTCCTTGACTTCATCACTTCCCTGCCCTCACAATGGCATCCCTTTGCCTAGAAGCATGCAGTCCACTCAGTTCTGTAACTACACTGTCACAGTTTAGGAATGTAAATTTCTCCAATTTACTACTCCTACTAAAATCACACACAGAAAAGGCAAAGATCACAAGTTGAGATGAGAACAATTTCCTGGAAACAGCAATGAGATAAGGAAATGAGCATTAACAACGACCATATTAATAACAAGAAAAGAAACTATTTACATGGAAATCCCCCAACAGTAAGCAAATACTGGGCCACTCTGTCCACCATGCTTTCAAATGGCAGGGACCCCATGTCCCCTGAAGAGACTCAGTTTTCTCTGTCCCTAGCAGTGATGTACTGTGGTATAGAACAACCTCCTTCCTGGCTACTGCAAAAATTATCCCGCCCTGGCCAGAACCAGGACATTATTCAACCCTTATTCTACTCATCTCACACCCAGATCCTTCCACATATGCATACATATATATATATATATATATATATATATATATATATACATACACACACACACATTGAAAGCCTCCTTTTTCCTTCCAAGTATTTTCGGCCACATGGCCTATAAATCTGAAAGCATTTTGGACAGAGGCACAGCTCCACTCAGCTTTTGTGTGGCCAAGGAGTTGTATCCTATGTCTCACAGAGAGTGATTTTGGAAATATTTTTAGGCTCTTGTTTAAGAAAGGAAAGATGTGATGAGCTCACATTTTCTGCTGCCGTGAACAGCCATCCTTACTCATAAACACATCCCTCATCACCCTTCCTGGAGGGGGGAAAGTGCTCTCTCAAACAGACTTGTTGAACATAGAAGTGGCATGAGCTCAAGGATTCCTTTCCTTTCCAGGGCATGTTTCAGAATACTAAACGTAAAAGGAAAGGGAAAAGGGAAAAGGGAAAAGGGAAAAGGGAAAAGGGAAAAGGGAAAAGGGGAGGGGAGGAAATGGAAAAAAGAAGAGAACAGAGAAGAGAAGAGAGGAGAGGAGAGGAGAGGAGAGGAGAGGAGAGGAGAGGAGAGGAGAGGGAGAGGAGAGGAAAAGAAAAAAGAAAAGGAAAAGAAAAAAGAAAAATGAAAAGCAAAGCAAAGCAAAGCAAAGAAAAGCAAAGAAACAGAAAAGAAAAGAAAAAAGCAAAGCAAAGCAAAGCAACAAAAAAGAAAAGAAAAGAAAAGAAAAGAAAA
>JAWMRA010000157.1:4226-18056 GCA_035584735.1 Pseudotriccus pelzelni | reverse complement strand
CCCCCACCTCCAGGGCTTGGGGACTCCAAACTCAGAGCTCTGGGCTGGGGGACAGGGTGAGGATGGGGCTGGGAAGGCTTTTCCCACCTCAGTGACCCCGAGATCCCAACCCAAGGCAGTTTTAAAGGGACCAAAAGCCCCCCCTACCCCCCGAGCGTCCCAAGGGGATCCCTCAAGGTGGACACACGCACAGACTCACCTTCAGGGTGTAGACTCCCATGCGTCCCGGCACCTTGTAGAAGATCCCCTCCTCCCCGCGGGAGTTGGTGTGTAACATGGCATTCAGGCAGGCCAGGGGGGACGTCCCGCTGCAACAGAGCACCCACCTTAATGCCCTGGGGAGGAGCGGGGGGGCTTTTGGGGGGGCTCACCTCCTGCTGGGACCCTCACCCCACCAACCACCACCGTCACCACCACCATCAGCACCGTGCAGAAAAGATTCCAGCTCCAGCCCGCGCCTCCCTGAGGAGAAACACGAGCCGGAGATGCCACGACCAGCAACGGGGACGCCGGTCCCAGGGGAGAAAAAGCAAACAAAAAAAAAAAGCCCCCCCCCTGCACCTTCAGGCTCTCCGAGGCTTTTTTTTGCCGAATGTCAACCCGGTCCCGGAGCTTTCCGGCTCTGGGTGCTCCACCCCCGGAGCAGGTTTGGGGTGAGCTGACAATGGGCTGCACTGGGGTTTTGGGTTGTGTTTGGGGGGGATTTTTCCCAAAAAAAGAACCCACGTCTCACGGAAATGAGGGCTGTGGGATAAAGAATGGAAACAGATGACACGATTTCCCCTGAAGAGAGCGGAGATCTCCGACCCCAGCAGGACAGTGGAGACACAAGATCTGTCTGTTCACTGGTGGGGGCTTTTTTGTTCGGTTTTTCAAACCCGTCCTGCTGCAGACAGGAGCAAACCCAGGGGCCACACGGGTGACCTGTGTTCCCACTGCAGGGACAGGGGGATCACAGCCTCTCCCAGCCAGGTGTCCTTGCTCCCAAAGCACACCGGGATCGAGCAGGGCCCTGCACAGAAACAGGGAATCCTTCGGGAACCAGAACCACCCAACTGAATAAAGCCCTGAACTGGTGACTGATGGAGAGAACTCCCTGAGCAAGAGACACAGCTGTGTCTGGAGTAAACCCAGAACATCTCAAAAATCCCCCCAGACAGGGTGAGAGGAGCCCTGGGAGGGGAGGCAAACACAGGTGGGATGAGCACAGCCCTCCGAGGCTTTGGGCAGGAATTGGTGCTCCAGGCTCTGCCCAGGAGCAGCGAAGGGAACGTCCAGCAAGGCACCATTCCCTGTGGGATCAGGCCAGGCTGGATCCATGGGCTGGGCCCGACGGCGAGGCCGAGCAAAGCGTAGCTGAGCTCTGCAGTAAAATCCTGTCGCTCTGCATTTCCTGCTTTGGGGAAGGACAGCTTGTAGGAGAGCAGGGATCACTCTGCATCCCTCCCACTCCCAGGAAGCCTTGGGGTGGCAGGAGAGCTCTGCCACAGGCCTGACCTGCACCTCACCAAGCACACCCTTCTAAAAACTGCACCAGAGCAGAGCCTCAGTGCTAAGCCAAGCATTTCACGGCAGTCTGGGCAGAGCTGTGCTCTGGAAGCTCCCCAAGGCAATGATGCCTTGGCAGGACCCTCTTTACAAAAGCTGTACTCATCTGGCCTCTCCACTGCTCCTCCTGAACTCATTCCCTGTTTAACAGCTTCTCCTTATTTTTAATTCACTGTTTTCTCATGCTTACCCCTCTCCAGGTATGTGCCCGTCCCTGGCACAAATCAAACCCTACTCGGGCCTGTCCCACAAGTTATTGGTAAATTTTTTAAAGTTAAAACTAGTTCACGAATCCCACTTAACTTTGAAAAAAATGGGCTGGATTTGGGCAGAAGATACGTGGCCATTTCAGATCCTTTATGGCCGAGTCCCCGTGGGAACCATCCTATTTCCATGACTATCCCTCACTCTCAGCCCTGCTCTGGGTGCAGGATGGTGGTTCCCAGCTCCAACCAGTCTGACCAGTCCCTCCAGGCAGCTGCTGCAGGACCACGTGAGCTGTGCCACCAGCAGCTCCCACCTGAACTGATCTGGATCTCCAGTGGCAGAGGAACCTCCGAACTGGACACTGGAACCCCCAAATTAGACGTACAAACCTCCAAAATGGAAAAAAAACCCCAACAAATCACACCCAGCCCTGGCAGTTTGCTCCCAAATACACGTGCAGTGAGACTGGGGTTACATCTGTTCTTGGAGCTGACACTTGTTCTGCTGGGATGGGAGGATTTCACCCCTGGCCGGGTCGTTGCTGCCCCTGTGCCTGGAATCCCGCAGCATTCCCTTCTTCCTTTCTCCAGCTCCCTGTGCTCTGCACCCAGCCCGCCTCTTGTTACCGCAAAAGCAACAGCTGCCCACAACCAGCCTGAGGAACCAGATGTTGTTCTCCCAGTTATTTTACTGCCTTTTCCCTCTCACTTTATATAACACAGGCCAGGAACACACCCTGGACCAGCAGCCAGCTCCGGCAGTTCCCACCATCCCACCTCAAACCAAGCAGATGATGCACAGATGAGTTCCTGTCCACTCCAGCTGCCTCAGTACCCCCAATTTCACCCCAATCCCTCCCAAACCCACGGGCAGCCGCCTGGTAACGTACCAGACCTCCTGGGAGGACTCCAAGCAGGGTTTATCCTGCAGGAAAGAGCCTGTGGAGCTCAGAAAAGCTGTGCCATGACCGGTCCGTGACTGCTCTGCTCCTCGGTGTCCCCTGCCAGGGAGCTCTGTCAGACCCACCGCACCCAGCCAGGGGTTCTCCCCACGCTCCAGGCACTCGCACTGAGGTGCTGCACCTGCACCACGCTCAGGAAGATGTCTCTGAACTCGCGTCTCCCTCCGGAGACTGCAGGAAGAGCCCGGCCTGGCTCGTGCTGGGGCTGATTTCTTCATCCCAAATCTCCCTGATGCACTGAAAATCGAGCACAGGCACCACCAGGGTACCAGAATCTTGTGCTGCCCAGTAACAGGAGCCCTTTCCGAGCCTGCTCAGACACATCAGGCTGGACCTGCCCCACCAGGACACGTCCCTGGAGACAAAAGCACTTTCCTGATGAGAACCAGATAAATCCTGACGCAGGAAATAACTGACTGGGGCACCCCGCACCTCCAGAGAGATACTGGTGCCTCATCCGCTGCTTCCAACGCTCATTTCTGACCAAAATTTCAGCGGTGCGGGAAGGCAGGGATCCAGCTACGACCCTGGGGCACAGCCTGGAGCCGGGATATCCATCCCCGGGCGCTCCCAGCACGGAGCTGCTTCTCCACGCAAACCCTGCTCGGGTCTGCTGGTGCAGGTGAGCACAGACACGAGCTGGGGGTGCTGCCAGGAGCAAAAAGCCTTTGCAGCTGCGTTTCCATCGAGGCACTCGCAGCAGTGCGTTATCCCAACTCTGTTCCAGCTGGGAACTGCACGTCCAGGGACAGCGAAGCTGAGTTAACCGGTGTGGTGACGAGGGGGACGATCACCTTCAGCGCCCGTCCAGTGCCAGGGACAGCCCACTGACAAAGGGACAGGGTCCCTGGGAAAATCCAGGTAAATGTCCTGTCGTTTACACTGCTCCCACCTCAGCTGAGCAATCCTGGCGAGGGCTGGGATCAGGACAGGCTGAGAAATCCAGCCGGATTTGCGCACCAAAATGAGCTTGTACTAAAGCACAAAACCTCCCTCTGCCAGAGTTTGGGAGACTCAGGGGAGACTCCAACAGCCTTCACCAGGCTCACTTGGTTTCCATGGCATTCCCAGCACACACTGAAACTTCCTGGCTTTTCCTTTTCCAAAGAAAAGCTCGGCAAAGCCCAGCCTTTGAGTAAAACCCGCCCCAGCAAGGGCAGCAAAGGCGGCACAAAAGGACTCGTGGTGGCAGCGCGAGGGCCGCGGTCCAGGATCTCGTGCCCGGGACCTTCGGCGTGAGAACGGCAAAACTCCCTCCCTGCTGCCCGTTTGAAGCTTTCAGCCACTTCACTTCCCCAGAACTGACGCTTTATCCTCGCTCCCAGGGTCCTGGAGCTTGGGAAAAACCAGGGGGACGCAAACCCACCTCTCACAGCCTCCTCCGTCAGAGGCAAAATGGGTTAAGTTGGAATCGACCCAGTGGTTAAGCTGGAACCAAAAATGGTTCAAGCCTGGAGAAGAGAAGGCTCCAGGAAAACTTCAGAGCCCCTTCCAGGGCTTAGAGAGGCTCCAGGAGAGCTGGACAGGACCTGGGACAAGGGGGGACGGCTTCCCAGTGCCAGAGGGCAGGGAGAGATGGGAGACTGGGAAGGAATTCCTGGCTGGGAGGGTGGGCAGGCCCTGGCACAGGTTGCCCAGAGAAGCTGTGGCTGCCCCTGGATCCCTGGAAGTGTCCCAGGCCAGGCTGGATGGGGCTTGGAGCAACGTGGGCTGGTGGAAGGTGTCCCTGCACAGGGCAGGGGGTGGAACTGGATGGGCTTTAATATCCCTTCCAGCCAGACCATTCTGTGATTCTGTGACTGTCCCCCACTTCTCTGAGAGGGAGAACTCAGGACCAGTTTCAGCAAAAGTGAGATCGTGCTTTACATGCAGAGGCCACTGATTTTCTTGATGCAATGCGATCTGGTTGCTAGAAATGATGACACACAAAATTTGAATGGTTTAGGTGGGTTTTTGTATCTTTTCTTTGTAGGAAACGCCAGAGTAAAATTTGATTGTGCTGGATTTATGGCTTGATCACTCATCCGATTAAGAATGACGATTCCACTCCCTGACCTTGTAGAACATCAGCTATGAAATTTGAGATGATGGCCCAAACATTTTTGCAATACCACTCTTGGCTACTGCCTGACAGTCTATTGACTGAAATACTGTCAATGCCCAAATGAGATTATAACCACAGAAGGTCCCGATTGCTTTGGTCTCTTATTCAATACACTCCTCTCTTACAAGCAGCTTCTTGGCATTTTCTCTGGGCAAACGTAGCCCTTTCTTCCCTGACAGATGACACATTAGTTGGTCCTACAGACGGACTCTTTGCTGCAGTTTTTGTGTCCTCAGAAGACACACCTGTAACAGGAGCCCTTGGTTTGGTGTCCCAGCCCTGGGCTCTGGAGTGGCCTCTCGGAGCCTCGCTGGCTGCTCAGTTTTCCGGGAAGTTCGGACACAGCCGTGCTGGAGAAGCGGGAGCGCTGCCACATCCTGCTGGGACACAGTTCCACAGCTGGGCAGGAAAAGGAGGGCTCCAGTGCCCAGCTCTCATTTCACTTAAATGAGCAGAATTGCTTTACTTCCCCCCCAGGTACAGCAATTATTAAGAATTTATCTTGCTGTTTGTGGTGTGTAACGACGGGCAGAAGCTGTGTTTGCACTCTTAACCTTTGCTGTGAGGTGGAAATGGAGAAGCAGCAACAGTGGCTCTTATGAGACCAGATATATCTGCACCATCATCCTTTTTATACTCTGGGAGACAGTGAATTTGTGCGGTATCGTCCTTGGACATCCCCACTGCGAAAAATAACTGGTTAATGCCTTTTTTTCCCTTCCTTTTGCGTGTCTCCAAAACAAATCTATTCATCCCTTAAACAAATCCAGCCAGCATTGCTCATGTATTCTGATTTTTCAGTTAAATATTGGTTGTGTTTAAATATAAATATTGCCCAAAATGCAGCATTAATATTTTGCCTACCGAAATGCAGTTCTGTATCTTATGAAAATTTAAACAGCCCCTTATGCACATGAAAGTTTTTTTTTTGTTGTTGTAGTTTGCAAGGTGCTGTAACAATAATTACCAGAGTGCATCAATCATTTTTCATTGCCTCATTTGTAGCAGGGGGATAAGTAGCTCCAATTAAAATCCCATTTTACATAAATAGATATGGTTTGTATCAAACCACAGTCTGTTTCCACTTCTGGAATGCTGGCCATAGGAAATCTTTTTCATTATTCAAAGTGTATGATGTGTTAGTGCTTCTCTTTTTGTGCTTAAAAAGACATAAGTCTTCAGGCAGACATGCCTTAGTGCAGGTTTGGCAGGGAACAAATAACTGTTACTGTAATTATCTATCAATTTTTACTGTTCCAAATATTTTAGCCAAAAAGCTAACTGGTATAATCACATGTTTCTTACTGACACATTATAGTTTGAGTAAGCAGAACTGAAAATGTTTAATATGAATTAACAGCTTTAGGAAAAAAATTGCAATTCTTCTATTCCTCGTGATTTCCCCTCTATCGCAGCAGCTTTTCTGCTAAATGTGCTCATATTGTCAACTATTGTGAAAAACCAAATGAGGGGAAACTTGGGGAATTATCTTCTGCTGCACTATGATTAACTCTGCAAGGAAACCACCTGACTAAAAATCAGGCTTTCCCTTTCACAAGAAGCTGCTTCCAGTCCCAGGGAAAGGAATTCTCTGCCCTGTGTTCCCTGAGGGAATGGTGGGACATGTCCCTGCCTTCCCATGTTGGGGCAGTACCATCCACGTTGCCTTCTCTTCTCCCTGCTGTGCTGCTGTTTGGCCCAGCCTGTGGATCTCATGGAATTTTTCCTTACAGACCTGGGAACACCTTGGTTCCAGAGGGTCAGTTCAAGCCCACCTTTGCTGCACAGCCTTTGCACACTTTCGAGCTGCAAATGGTTCAAAATTCCCTGTGCCACAGGCGTTGTTTCGGCAGAATTTGGAGCTCAGTGAGCGGGGAATTGCAGGAATCCCACTGATTCCAACAAAAGGACTGATCAGTAGCTTGGGCCACGTTGTGCCTTCTCTGCCCTGTTCTTTCCCCGCTGCTTCTGGGGACAGCAGTGACGCTGCACTGAGCCCTGGCTGTGTGTGAGAAGGTGTCCCACCCTGCTGCCCCTGTGAGCACCTCCAGAGATCAGCTGGGGGAAAAAATTAGGGGGAAAAACCAGAAAGAGACTGAAACTTCAAACTGAGAGTAGTTTAGATTAGATGTTGGGAAGGAATTGTTCCCTGGGAGGGTGGAGAGGCCCTGGCACAGGTTGCCCAAGGCCAGGTTGGACAGGGCTTGGAGCAACCTGGGCTAGTGGAAGGTGTCCCTGCCCATGGCAGGGGGTGGAATGAGCTGATCTTAAGGTCCCTTCCAGCCCAAACCATTCTGTGACTGTATGATTCTATGAAAAATGCAAGATCTGGGTTGAAAAATGTCCTGAGGTCTTGGCTGCAGATATTTAAGCGTGTGCTTAAAGAGATGTTTTGGGGCTGTCGAAAATGAGGGCAAATGAGGAACTTACACCAAATGATTTATCTCAGTTCTACAAGGACTTTCCCAGCTGCTGTTTGCCTGAGATCAGTGTCTCCCAGCTTCACCTTCCTGCTGCTACCGCTATGACTAAACCCCTCATTTGTGCCGTAAGTTAATCACCAGATTCCTCCTCTGGAGTGCTGAAGCAGTAGATAATGTCTGTGGTTTTATTTGTGGGTCAGGAGCACGGGTTCATAGCTCAGGGATCATCGGCACCGTGAGCTGACACCAGAGTCTGTCCAGCTGCTGTTTTCTTGCCGTCACGCAACAGAAAATCGATGGTGTCAGGAACACTGGGATAATTCTACTGTTACAATCGATACGTGCTGATTAAACGAGTTGTGTCTGTTGGGTAAATTTGCTGCATCATAATTAGAATTATTAATTAAAAATAGGAAATCAATTGACACAAATTAAGCAAAAAAAAGAAATTTGCTTTATTTCTTTGACACTCTCTCCGGAGGCCCCAATAACTGTGACAATGGGGACGTGACCGAGCGGCGCCTGTCAGTTTTTTTTAATGCGGTCCCGAGTTTTCAAAATTGACTTACAAACCCTGCTAATGCAGCTCCCAGGAAATCAGACCGGGTGTGGAAGAAGCAGGTATTTATTTTATTACAGTTAGTCGTTATTCCCTGCCTATCCAAGAGGAAAAAGCAGGAGGAGAGGTAAAAGGCACCAGGGAGGGGAAGCGGCTGGGGAGCGAAAGCCTTGGGGAGCAAGAAGAGCCCACCCCCTTCTCACGCTGTTTTCTGTTTTCAGTTAACAAGGATAAACAAATTGATCATTTCTGTGCTGGTTGTAATGTGTTTCTCATTGCTGGCGACTTCCTATAATGTGCTGGTGACCTTCATTATTTTCAGGGGCATATTATGTGGGACACTGAAGCAGGGACAGTGGGAATGTGTGTCTTCTTTCCTTTCAGATCTTTATTTGCCTCTGTTATTTCTGGATTTTGTGCAGGGTTTTTTTTGGCCTTCTTTTAACCTATTTCATTCATTGTTCTTTCTTTTCATACTCTTTCTTTCCTCCTGGTCTTAGTGATTTTCTTTTTTTCCATCTAATACCGTCAGTCCCTTGTTCTCTTCCCCCTGTTCCTATTGCACACGTGCAGTAGAGGAGAGCAGAGGAAAGAGCGGGGAAACTTGGGGTCTTCATCCTGTGCTTTGCTCACCTGCAGCCAAATATTTTCTCTGAGCTTTCACAGCTGTGAAAGATCCGAGGGCAGAAAGGACAGTTGGGTTGGGTAAGTGTGTGACTGGTGATTGCTGCTGCTGGTCAGTATAAAGCACTTCTACTAATCATTGGGGGTAAACTTGTTTTCCAGTTGCATCCTTGGAGGTGGGGTTGTTCAGCCTGGAGAGGAGAAGGTTCCAGGGAGACCTCAGAGACCTTCCAGTGCCTAAAGGGGCTCCAGGAGAGCTGGAGAGGGACTGGGGACAAAGGGATGGAGGGACAGGACACAGGGAATGGCTTCCCACTGCCAGAGGGCAGGGAGAGATGGGATACTGGGAAGGAATTGCTGTCTGTGAGGGTGGTGAGGCCCTGGCACAGGCTGCCCAGGGAAGTTGATGGGGCCATGGAAATGGCTGCAGGGCTGCATGAGCTGCGATTTTAAAAGCAGCAACCCCTGAGCTGCGTCGCTCCTTTGCGTGTCCCTGACTGCAGATTTTGGCACCCCTTCAGTGGGAATACCAGGGACTGCTCTGGAGTGACAGCGCTGTAAATGCTTTTGCTCTTGGAGGGTAGTTAACCCCAAACTGCAAGGCTCCAGCTGAGTTTACAGCTTGTAAGCATTTAATGATAGATGCTGGTTATTGCCGGGTGGATGCATTTCGGATGTTGCAGGCTGTGCTGCCTGTTTGCAAATGAATTTCTCCGAGAGGCCGTGTTTAATATTGAAGGCGCTGCTACCACCCATGGGCTGTGCCAGCACTTACACGAGCTCAGATAAATGAAAGTGTCACCATCGGTGAATCCCTCCAAATCACGAATCCAATGCACCTCAGAGCTGCCAAACTGGGACAATTTGAATGAGAGGTTTAAAGAAGAGAGAGGTTGTTTTTTGTTTGAGGTTTTTTTGCTGTTGTTTTCCATTTTTTTTAATTTTTTTTTTTTAATGCTGCTGAAGCGCACGGCGTAATCCTTCATCATCACTTTAAAAACTGTCTTAAAATTAATCCAAAATGAATATGTCTTGGCAGACGTGATGAAATGTTCAGCTGTACATAATGCTTTTGCCAGATGTCTTGGCAAACTAAATGGCAGACTTCAGTCTTCCTTACAGTCACTTTGTGCTGCTGAAAGCCCTGAATCTGATGGCACTGGGAGAAAATTGGAGGCCTTTGAGGATCTGGAGAGGAGCAGTGACAAAGCAGGTGACGTTCTCGATGATGCTGCCCCGGCCCCTCCTCCTGTTTATGAAATGATGAAACAAATGCTTTTCAAAGAGCAGAACAGCTTATTAAAAACTGGCAGTTTAAACTAGGAACAGCTGTCCTCGCCCTGCTGCTTCTATTTTTGTCCCTGAAGGGTTGTCAGGGTCCATCCCTTCTCCCAGCACAGCTCCTGCATCCCAGTCTGCAGTGGCCCCCCCCCCATGAATCCCGCTGGGTGTGGGTGCTGGGGGCATGGGGGACCTGGATGCTCAGCCCCACCAGAGCTGTCTGTCACTATTTAAGGACTGTATCAACTAGACAATAATGGGAGTAAACCATACAGGGGCAAAAGCATACCTGGAAGTTCAAAACCTCTTCCAAACAGGTGCTCGAGGACCTAAAAATGGGGTTTTTTTTCCTAAAACGACCTTGTGTGTTGTTTTCTCAGGTTGCTTCCTACAGGGGGAAAGCCCACTGTCATTCCTTGATGTGGGATATTCAGTGTCCAGCATTTACTTGTCTGGGCTTCAGATTAAGTGTTCTGCTCAGTGCCTGGTGTCTTGTCTGTGTCTGTCTGTGTCTCTGCAGTGCTGAGCTGTGGAGTAGAGAAGCAACAGAGCCACTTTCACCCTGGAATGCAGCTCTTTATGATGGCTCCAGAAAAAAACCCTTGCCCTCTTCCCACCCCCCCCAAAAAAAACCCCCCAGCTTTGGCGTCTCCTGTCTTGCAAGTTTCTCCCAACTGAAATACGAAGTGAAAATTAAATTTAAATTCTTTTCTTTCTCCTAAATCAAATCTCGCAGGCGCCAATTGCCCTTTGAAAGGTCAAGCTTTTAGCCCACAGAAATTGTAATCAATACGTTATTGACCTAAACAATAGCCATAAACTTCAGGCTCCCTTCGTCTCCTTGCTTGGCTTCTCCTCCCTGATGGAGCACGTTTGGGCCAGGGAAGAGGGAGCTCCTGGTGAAGGTGAGAGGGAGAGAGCTCATAAAACTGCATATCCACAGCAGGCCAGAAGAATCCTTCCTTCCTTGCTTGCTTCCTTCCTTCCTTCCTTCCTTCCTTCCTTGCTTCCTTCCGGCCTGCCTTTGTGCCTTCCCACCTTCCTGCCTTCCTTCCCTCCTTCCTTCTCTCCTTCCTTCCTTCCCTCCTTTGCTCCTTCTTTCCCTTCTTCTTTCCTCCCCTCCCTTCCTTCCCTTCTTCCTGCCCTCCTTCCCTCCTACCAGCTTCCCCACCGGTGTATACTGGATGGCAGAGGCCATTCTTGATTATTTTGGGCAAGAAACATCCATTTTCAGTCAATGCCTTCCTGCTTGTTGTCAGTGAGTGTGCAGGCGAATCAAAGTCGATTGATTACCCAGGTGAGCAGTGGTAGAGAACAAGCCAGAAGCCATGGTCCTGACCCAAAGAGTGAATAATTATCAAGAGAATAAACTGATTGAGAAGGGACTGAGCCCAGATAGGTAGCTTGCATGTATGTGTGTATTGTGCACGTGTGTATCTATGGTATGTATATGTGTGTGTGTGTATATATATATATAATTTACATATATATGTATGTCAAAATGGCACATCATTATTAATTATAATTCTGTCATTACCCGTAAAGTGACTCCTTTTCTCGGGACCACCCTGTCTGATGAAGGGCCACGAGTGGAAGCACAGCCCTGGTCGGGTTTTAGGTCGGTGCCCTGTGGAACTCCTCATCTACCAAGGGGCTACGGGTGAGTACAGTGACTGCAGGTGACATCTCAGCTGCACTTGGGGCAGGGCTTCAGGAGACACCAGGCTTTTCCCAGGGTGGTTTCAGCCATGCCAGGGGAGCTGGGGGTCTGGGAGGGCTCTGGGAGGGCGCAGAGCAGCGCGCCCCGTGCACCAAGGCTGCCGGTGATGGATTTGCCTCATCCGTTACCTTCTGCCCCACGTGTGTTTATGTTGTGGCTATGAGCATTAAGCGAGGGCAGATTAGTTGTGTTTGTGCAGCTGCCAAGCTCGCTGTTGTGACATTTCCATCTGCCTCGCTGTTGTATAACCCTCTGCTCCTGATGAAATCAAGAGCGGGGAAGAAATCACCTCGTTCCCCGATATCTCACGCCCAAGCTGGCAGGGCAGCTTATCCCCTAACCGTCAGTATCAAGTCCCAAGGCCTTCCCTCCAGCCTACACCTGAAATCCCATGTCTAGCTCATGCCCTTGGGCTGATCTGCAGTCAACAGAAAGCAAACCCCCTCTTTGTACCCATGAGTTTCAGCATCTCATCTGTTTCTGATAAAGCTTCAAGGCCTTACAGCCATCTTCAGGTCAAAACAGTTTAGGACCTGGTCCTGGCAAGCCTTTGATTCACCTCTCTGATGTGCACCCCCCGCAGGTATCAGCAAGGGCAGCAGCTGTTCCCGCCATGGCAGACCCTTATCCTCCCTTATCCCTCAAAAAAGATAGAGTAGGATGGAGAGCATCTCTGAAACATCTGAAACATCACAGCCTGCAGAGACCTGGCAGATGGACCCAGGGTTTTTTCCTCAGACCTGGCTGGTGGACCCAGGGCTTTGGCTTTAAGTCCGGAGCTCGGGTCTGGGGCTCGAGAAGTTGGGAACGGTGGCCTGCTACACCTTCTTCCCAGTCAGTGCCCCCAGCCCTGTGATGGACCATAAGGACCAGAAGTTGTCCGTCGAATCCTCTTGCTTTAAGAGACCTGGAAGAGGATTTGGCACCCTGCGCTCCCAGTTTAAGGCCGGGTGGAGAGGGGTTAGGCTCGGGGCAGGTGGATAGGGCTTGGGATTTTTACTGGTGCCTTTGCAGCACTGCCCCTTCAAGTTTCAGGAGTGTCTTCACTCAGCAGCTTTCTCCTACCTCGACAGTAACCCTTGGGATGGCAGGTTGGTGGGGTGCGTGTGGGAGATGATGAAAGACAGGGAGACGCAGGAACTTGTACCGAACACATTGTTGGCTCCAGGCCTGCGACGCTGGGCCTGCTCGAGGTCCTGCCAACATCGTTTTCTCTGGGAGGATACACTGATGATGACAGCCAGGTATTTCTTTGCTGCAACTCTGTGTATTAATCAGGAAAGTACGTGGAGTCCCGTTTCCCCGAACACCACGGGACCGAGGAGGCTGCAACAGCCCTGAGCCCAAGCCCGAGCCTGCCTGGAGCCACTCCTGCACACCCCACGTGCCTCCCTGCTCCCCCTCCTCGCGTTGCACTTCCCCAGCTCCCTCTTTGGAACCTCCCCGGCACTTTGCTGGCTTTTCCTTTGCTTTCTCATCCCTCTGGCATACTTAAAATACACACACACACTCCCTTCTGTGCAAGCAGCTGACACCCAACCAGTGCCCTGGGAGGATGAGCAGTCGTCCCTCCATCCTTTACAGAGGTTCCTGGGGAAATTTCTCATTTTTGAGTGATTCTGAGCAATTTCCATGGTAGTTCGTGGCCTCCATGAGAGTTTTTCCTGTTTTGACTTTCACCACACAAGGGTGAGAATGTCTTCCTTCCTTTAGCCCCAGGGCAATGTAGCAAACTGGCCAACTCAGTGACAGTAAAAAATTGTTTCCCAGAGAGACTGAGGACTCCCCATTCCTGGAAGAGTCCAAGGCCAGGTTGGACGGGGCTTGGAGCAACCTGGGATAGTGGAAGGTGTTCCTGCCCATGGCAGGAGCATGGAATGAAATGATCTTTAAGGTCCCTTCCCACACAAACCATTCTGTGATTTTCCTGGTTCTGTGCATAATCCCACATTGGGGTGGGGAGGAAAACACAAGGAGGTGTTTGCCAAGACCAGACCACCCAGAGGCTGCCCAAGACTGGGAGCAGCAGGAGTCTGTATTAAGCCGTGCCTGGGCGCTTTTCTGTGTGGGTGCTCAGAGGGACCAACAACTGCAGCAATGCAGTCCAGGAGAAAAGGGAATTTATTTTCTCAGGGGACAGGCACCAAGCTTGTGGGTCTGCCCAAGACAGTTTTGTGCGTGGGGTGTCCTCGCAGACAGAGGAACCCGGGGGGCCCCTGGGGTCATTGAGTAACCCAGATTCCCACCGCATTTTTAGCGCGAGATGTTTCCTTTTTTTTCCCCGGAAAGACTGAACCTCCTTTCGCAGCGTTCACGAGAGTGGCCCACGCACGAAACAACGTAAGAGGGGATGGTCTTTTTTTTTTTTTTTTTTTTTTTTTTTTTTTTTTTATTTGGGTGGGG
>JAWMRA010000156.1:1844-15660 GCA_035584735.1 Pseudotriccus pelzelni | reverse complement strand
GCCCATCAGCCCGCTCTGCTATTTTTAAGGAGTTGGGGGGGGGGGATGAGGAGATATGGTGGGTTTGGAGTATTTTGGCAGGACCGGAGGGCTCGGCGAGGCCGCCCGGGGGGACCCGGAGCTTCCACCCGGGGGGACCCGGAGCGGCCGCCCGGGGGTCGCGGGGCTGCGGGGTGACCGGTCCCGCTCCAGCCCCAGCCCGGCCCGGCTCGGCCCGTCCCTGCTGGCAGTGAACTTGGTCTGAAGCGAGCTCTGCTGGCTGCTTGGGGACGTTACAAGCGATGTGTCTGCACCGAAACCCCCTGCCCGAGGTCGCCTGTTCCCCCCCTGCTCCATCCCCAAAATCCCCCCACACTCCCGCCCCGCTTTTGCCAAGTCTCCCTACATAAACGACCCTGATTTGCCACCAAACAAACGTCCTTTACACAAAATCCCGGCGCTGTAATTTGTTTTGACTTGAAGGGTATATATATATATGTGTGTATATATCCATGGACATACATACACATGTTAAAAAGAGATAAATCAAAAGGGGGGAAAAACCTCGCACTAGTCCTATTCTTTCAACGCTCGCTGTCAAAATAGTTTCTTTTTAAAGCTATTTAGGGTAACAGAACACGGAAAAACTACGCCGGGTGGACACCTCTCGAGTTAAGTTATCAACCTCCTTCCAAATATAATTTATTTAACATTAGGAGAGGAAAGAAGGGGAAAAATCAGCTCAGACACCGAAATAGCCACGCACTGAAAGAAAATTTCACTCTTAAATCCATTCTAGGATTGGAAAGAGACCCCAGAGGAGGAGCCAAACCCCCATAAAAGTCCTTCTCGCGTTCCCTAATTGAGAGACCTTTATCAAGAGGATTTTGAATAATCCCGTCAGCTTGCTCCCTTCAGGTCGGACGTGTCATAAAATAAAAAAAAGAAAAAAAAAAGAAAAAAAAAAAAGAAAAAAAAAGGGAGCGGTTGGGGCTGGGGAAAAGAAACAGCAATTTCTCAGCCTGAAATTCAGCTGTGGGGGAGGGAAAGGGGTTTGGGGAGCGGAGCTGGAAGGAAGGGGCCGGTTCCTTTGGAAAGCTTTCCCTTCTCGGGGAGGTCACGGCGGGTGTGTGCGGGCTGGACTAATTTACAGGACTGTTGCAAATAAATAGGTGAATAATCGCAGTTTTCCTCCAAACAGAATGAAATGCAAGCCCGAGCGGTGCAAATTCTCGTCCCAGCAGCCAGCCCATCCCTTCCAAGGCAGATAAGGACCAGTAGCCTTCCGACCTTCAATTTTGTGGCCAGGACGAAAAAAAAAAAAAAAAGAAAAGGGAGGAGTGTGGGGGGGAAATGGAGATCCCTTTGGCTTCTCGAAAGCATAATTACCACATTGTTGGTGTGGGTCTGTATTGGAGCAATATGAACCACGTCCAGCCCTGCCCTCCCCCTCTCTTACTGCCGACACACGGGGGCAGGGGCACTTGGTAAATTAAAAAAAATTTTAAAAAAAGAAAAAAAAAAAAGAAAGGGGAGGGGGAAAGAAAGAAAGAAATGAAAAAAACCCACCCAACAAAACCCTGGAGCTTATGTTTGCCTTAAAAAGGTGACCCGGCAGCCCCGGGGTCCGTGTCGTGTTGTGATACGATGCTCACCCTCTCCTCCGAGAGAGGAGCCGGGGCTGTACAAGTCTGCTGACCTCGGAATGATCCCTCTTGCCTATGAATTATTGATGAGATATGAGCTCTGATTTCTCTTTTCAGTATGCAAACCCCATTATACTGTTAAAATGGCGATTTAATCGTTTAGAATAGCTTCGCTTTTTTTCCAACTCATTTGTGCCCCTTCCTTTTCATTTAATTCTCTTAATTAAATCCTTTAACAGATTTTAATCACTTTTTGTTGAATAAAATAAGACATCATACACATCTGTAACTAGGTTACCTTGGCGAAGTTTGTTTTTGGTGGGGTTTCTTTGTTTTGGGGTTGGTTTTAGTTTGGTCTGTGGCTTTCTTGGTTGGGTTTTGGGGTGGAAGGATATTTGAATTTTTATGTTACGCTGCACCCAACGAGCAGGGAAGGTCTAAACCGCACAGACGTTAAAAAAAAAAAAGTCTAAAATAAAACAAATAAAGCCATGACGTTCAAAATGGCCTGACAACGGCATTGCACCATCGAGCTGCCTCTTGCATGGAGGCGCTCCCCAAACCTCTCTGTGCCGCTCACAGGCGCCTTCTTCCCTCCCTCCACCCCCCAGTCGTTCGGTGCTGAACGAACCTGGGAACCAAATGGGGGTTTTACGGGTGAAATTCCGTCTTTTCGACTCTTCAGCAGCAGCCTGGGCAGGAGGGTCCCTTCCTGCCCTGCCACGGGGCCCCGGGGAGATGCGCCCCCCCCCCCAAAAGGCATCTTGATGAGGGCTGTAATTAATACAGATGCTCATCTCGGCTCTAACAGTCTGGGGAACCTGAGCTTGGCCCTGGGGTGAGAAAGAACTGCTTTGGGGGTGGGTTTTTTGCCCCCTTCAGAGTATCAGCGGGGTTTATACACTGTTTACTGAGCAAAAAAAGAGACAGGACAGGGGGCCAAAAAGAGGGGAAATTTGATACAGTGGCACCCATTTCTTAAGCAGAGGTACCCTGAGCCAGGTGAACTCACGGGGAGAGTCCTCACTTCGCATTTTTGGGGCACATAGACCCCACCTACCCAGGCCATTACCATCCTTGGGTTTGAGAGTCCTTAAATCAGGTTTCCTCACCTAAACCCAAAGCCACGGCACGAATATCTGCACAACTATTCGTTTAAAACAAGAGATTTTTTTGTTTCCTTCCTCAGCAGGAATCACGTCCTAGAGGTTCTCCATATTCTCAGGCTCGATATTAAAGCACTTTGTATTTATTCTGTCTTCTACAGCTCCAGAAGAACTAATTGTCCCACGTCTGATGTGTGGCATTAAAGTGAGAGAAGCGATGAAAAATGCAGAGGAAAATCCCCGCCTACCTGCACGGTCAGAGCTCCGCTTTCCTGTTTACTCTCCTTATACTTCCTTTTCACCAGAAACAGGGAAATTTTTTTTTTTTCCTCTTTAAAGGATGGTGGGGGGAAGCCTGTGCTAAGCCTGTGACCCTTTCCAGGCTGTAAAACGCCAGACAATGATACCTCACAGGAAGCTGGAGGTTTCACCACGTAAGGGGAAAAAAAAATGCCCAAGTAAAGCAAAAAAAAAAAAAAAAAAATCCCAGCTCGTTAAACCAAAACTAGATAAAAACCCTACAACCCCAAAAAATGCTACGTACTGCAGGTAGAAATCAGATCTCCTGTCCAGAGAGGACAGGATTTCTTGTGATCGATCGAAAGGATGGTATTATTATGCCAGGAACAAAGTGCCCAGGATGCTCCAGACAAGGAGGCAGCACAGGGTTGTTACCTGTTGTCCCCCCTACAGGCGTCTGATCCCGCAGCTAAACTGCATGGCAAATTCCCCTTGCTCTGGAGCTCTGCAGCTGCTTTTTACCCCCCTTTTTTAAATAACACGTTTTCTACACCAGCTGATTAGAAATGATGGTATTTTAAAGAAAACAAACCGAAAGAAAAAACCCCTTTGTATCTCCTGTGATCAGAGTGGATTTGGAAGGAAGGTTTGCCTGGGATTGTAAAAACTGAATACCTTGGGGTGGGGATCAGACAGCGATGCAGATGATGGATAGGGAAGAGGTGGATGAAGGGATAATCTATGGATACATGGGTGGATGAATATATTTTGGAAACCCGATGTTTGTGGGTACATGAAGGCACTGAATGTATGGTTACATCCCAAGCACACCTTAAGGCGAAGGGAAGTCACTTTTCCTGCCTAAATAGGTCGTTATTTGAATCAGGAGAAATAATTTCTAGTCAGCAGCACGGATGAGAAGGGTGAAGAATGATCAGGCCACCACTTGGTCTAACCCCACCACCATCACAGCCCTCTCCCCACATCCCTCTCCTCCAAGTCCCTCCAACCCCGTGTGGACAAACCGCCCGCAGCCCAACGTGTTTCGTGGGGCCAAAACCACCTTTACAGACCAAGTCCTTCAGCATCCCATAAAACATCTTTATTATCCACTGAAAACCAGAGATTAGGGAGAGGCTGTTCGGCACAAAACCCAGCCTGCTGGAGAGGAAAGGCTCCCCGCAGCCCGCTTGCCTTCCCTGGCTCTCCAGTTTTGGCATCCGTGTTTACAGGCTGTGAGAGCAGAGGGGATTCGGGGTTGCACTGGCCACCCTCTGACTGCTCCGGGAGCAGCCAGAAGTTCAGATGATGATAGCAAAGATATTCGGAGACACACATGGAGCAGGACAGGAAAAACAGCCCAAGGAAGGAAAAGCAATCTCCAAAGTGTGCTAAAGGGGGACATTCTGCTTTGTGTAAAAGAGACGGACATGTGTCCACCAAATGTTGTCCTGCCGTAAAAAAGGAGAAGGAAAGAGGGGAGGGGAAAAAAAAAAATAAAAAGAAGCGCGTGCCTGCTCTAAATTCTGGGAAACCACCATTCTCGCCCAGCACCTTCGCCTTGAATTAATTTTTTTTTAAAGATTATTTTATTTTTTAAGGAGAGAGGAGGATGAGGGGAGATGGTTCAGGTGTGGACGAAGCGTGTGTCGTCCCCCACCACCACCTCCCCTGCAGATGTGACGACTGGGCTTTCAAAAGGAAAAAAAAAATTAAAGAGTCTCTCCAGGATTGGGCTGGGGGTTCGAGTTTGGGTTTTCCCCCCTCTATTTTGCTCTAACCGTCGTATTTTGCGAGGACCCGGAGCTGGAAGCCCTAGCCAGGGTCACCTGCCCGTCCCAGCCCGGCTCGGGGGGCGCAGCCCCCACCGCAGCCCCTCGTTCCTGCTCCGCGGCCGGCTCTGCTCTCCTGCCCTTCCCCGCTAACTTGTTTATTTTCCCAAAGAAAACCGCTGCTGCCTGCCCTGCCCAGAAAGTTGTCACCCTTAGAGGGAGAGAAGGGAATCTGGGAGATCCCGGTGGGTTCAAGAAGGTTTGGAGGGTCCGTAGGCAAAGTGCAGCTTCTCTGATTATTTTTCCGTAGCACTTCAAGACAGGCTGGAGGCAGAACAGTGGTCAGCCAGTGTCTCCACATGGTAGAAACGAACTACAGAAATGGAAGGACGCTCGTTCGCATCATTAGGGGAAAGAAACACCCCAAACAAACCGAAACCCAAAAGGAAAAAAAAAAAAAAAAAGCCCTGGGGCTAAAAACCAAAACCAGACCTCCAAACAAACCAACCAACCAACCCAGGTCTCTACACAGGCCGAAAGGGGGAAAAAAAAAAAAAAGCACACATTTCTTTGGCAAGCAGGTGAAAATAAGTAAAATCCAAAGGTCATAACAACCTGAAGAGCACAGACAGAGCAGAGCTGATTGAAATGCAAAGGCATGGGCCGGGTTTGTGGCTGTTCGCGAGCAGCGCAAACCACCCCGAACCTCCACTGAACGAGCAGGAGCCCTTTTCCGTGGCGAAGGACAAACGCAAACTTAGTCTGAAGTACACACGTCCCCCGGCAAAGGCAGGATGGCGTTTGCTTTGCGATGATAATGAATTTTTACAGATTTTTTTTTTTGTTGTTCTATTTCTCCCGCTTGCACAAAGTTTACTTGCGGGCCTCGAAGCTGTGATGGAAATGTAATGCAATTCCTGCTCTCGGGAGGATGAGAATTAGGACCTTCTAAAAGTGAGAAATAAAGCTCTGAAAGAGAGACAGACCCTCTTTCCTCCCCGCTCAGCCTTTAGCCATATCAACCCTTTAAAATAGTTTAAGCAGATAATATTTCAGAAGAACTTACTTTCAGGACTCCAGTCTATTGGCTCCCTGGACTGAAAACTGGACCCGCAAAACATGTTCCCTGCAATTGCAACGTTTATCTCATCTGGAAAAGTGCTCACCCATTGCTGCCCCTTACAAGCCAAACCAAGCAGTTAAAGTGTCACTTAACATTCTAGAGAATGTGAAATATATTGTACATTGTCAACTCCCCAAAACCATAAAACTAACTTTATGGACCTCACGTGACTTTTGAGAGCCAGTGAGGGGTATCTGTCTGAGGTCTGGGCGATTTTTACGATCTAACTTCTAGATAAAACCCTATCCATTTGACATCTAAATGTCATACCCACTTTTGGTATAGTTTGCTATTGGTAAAAAAAAAAAAAAAAAAAAAAAAAAAAAAGGAGAGAGAGGAAAGAAAGGAAAAAAAAATACCAAAGGAAGGCGAGCAAATGGTTTGGGATCTGACAGTCCACTTCACATCCCTCTCAAAATCACTTAAGAAGTACCTAAACAGTGGGAGATTAAGTTTGGTAAGTTTTAAGCTCCAACTTTACTTGCTACGAACAAAAAAGCCTAAGCTTGTATTGTAGAGATGTCAGTGGCGTTTTGCCAAAGCGAGCGACTTTAAACCGAAGTATCTCGTGCCTTGTTAGATTCCCCAGGCAGCGAAATGGCAACATTTGCCATCTTTGATGATGTTAAATTATCTGCAGCCAAAATGCCTGGCTGTAGTGTCAGGAGTTACAGGGCTGCGGGCTGTTATTTACATGTTAAGCCAGAGACTAAGAGGTAAAAGCACAATAAGCCGAGGAGGAGAAGCAGCGGAGAGCTGAGCTTAGCACAGAAGTGTGTTCTTTATAGACGTGTTCTCTGTCTCTAGCAGGTCTCTACCAACACACAGCTCTGGGATTCTCCAGAGCACAGTTTTACGCGTTCGGAGATGTGTCTGTGATACCTCTGGCTTTTGAAATGTGCCTGTTTATAGCTGACAATTCCTGAAATGCACGCGGGTGTGCCGGGGAAGCGTTTGAACCGTGTTATTGCAACTTGAAGGACTTGGCGAGCAGTTTGTGCGATCCGGTGCGGTGTCTGGGGGGGTGTCTGTGTTGGTTTGGGGGAGACGGCGTTTTTGGGGCAGCGCGAAGCTTTGTGTTTTACTCCCGTGCGGTGCCAGAAAGGTGCGTGGTGGGGATATTTGGGGTCTCGGAGCTCGCAGGGATGCCCAGGAGAGGCTGCAGCTCTGCTGAGGGCTCCCAGCTCCATGCCAGGCATCGCCCCGGCTTTAAGCACGAGCTGCGAGTCTCCGAGGTTGGGTACAAAGTGCAACTGGGAGCCTTTTGTGAATAGGAGAAACGTTTATTTGACTTCAAGTAAAGCTACAAACAAATACAAAAAGCTTATTGGCAAAGTACTAACAGGCAGCTAGACATGACAGATGCCATTTTTACACATAACATTGCATTCACTCTGCCCACTACAACCCGGCTATTAGTCACATCAGAAATATTTCTAGTATTTACAAACATCAGAGCACTCCATTGTTGGTCCGATTTTATACATTTTTTTTTTTTTCCCCTTTTAATAGTGAAGTTTACCCACGTCTAAGAGTACGTCTCGGAATTAGCCTGGGACTAGAAATCCTGGCCTGAAGTTTGGACTAAAACACAGACTGGACAATTTTAAGACAGAAAGATACAAGAGCTGTTTCTTTTTTTTTTTTTTTCAAATATTTTCCCATTTTTTACATTTTTTGTTTGGTTTTTTAGACTTTTTTTCTTTTTTTTTTTTCTGCGACTGTAGTGCAGGAACCCCCGATTTTAGCTTAGGCAGAGAAGAAGTCACCCAAAAGCAGTAAACTCAGAAAAGAGGGGAAAAAAAGAAGAATCCCAACAAATAAACAAACAATCGTATCTGTTCTCAGTTTATAAATAAGTTATAACATTTAAAGGGCTCACAGAACACATGCTAGCTTTCCAGAAAGCATCAAGAGAGCACGGACACATACATTTATAAGAACAACAAGGGCATGAGGAGCATCTGGAAATAAAATTTAATTAAAAAAAAAAAAAAGATTTTTTTTTTTTAAAAAGAAAAACCCAAACAGAACAAGACATGAACTCAGTCCTGGGATAACGGTACCATACGAGTTGGTTTAGAATATCAACAACATGCCGAAAAGAAGGTGCCTCACTGTACAGTACTCGGGAACTAAGATCTGCGGCGCTTTATTTATTTATTTACGTATTTCTTTTCTCGCCTCCTCTTCTTTCTCCTCGGTATTCCTCCTCTAGAATTTATGGCTGAAAGGCGCTGCCCGCCGAGGCTAAGCTCATGCTTTTCAGTTTATTATCCTTCTTCCATTTCATCCTCCTGTTCTGGAACCAGATTTTGATCTGGCGCTCGGAGAGGCAGAGAGCGTGAGCGATCTCTATTCTCCTCCTGCGGGTGAGATATCTATTGAAGTGGAATTCCTTTTCCAACTCCAGGGTCTGGTAGCGAGTGTACGCTGTCCTCGCCCTCTTACCGTCTGGTCCAGTCATGTCTGAATAACACGGACAACAGCGGGGTTTGGGTTTTTGGCTTTCTGCTAGAATTGGGGTTTTTTAAATGCTATTTTTCTTTTTTCATTTTTCTCTCTTTTTTTTTTTAATTTTTTTTTTCTTAAACCGAGGTAAAATATTCGCCTTGCTCCTGCAGCTTGGAAAGCTGCTTATTCCCCAAATAACAGCCCCCCCTCTCCTCCTCTTTCTCCCACACCCCCAGACACGTGTAAAACCCCCCACCCTTGGCCCCTCCAGAACCGACATTCCCAACTCAATATTCATAATTTAACTGGAGAAGCGAGAGCCTGAAATCTCCCTTTTTTTCGCCTCTGCCTGGGTGTTTCTGGGGCTGTTTGCAGGGAACGTCAGGTTTAATGCTGCTTTCTTGTCTCCAGGAGAAAACCGGGAAGGGAAAGGGAGGGGGGTCGCTACTCCCCGTGTATCTCCTGGCAATTTTGGTTTTGTCAAGAGCAGATTGTCAAGAATACACCCAGCAAAATAAGAGTAGGAAAGGACTGGGGGACCCATCTGTGCATATAATGCCATTTTAATGGTCAATTCTTTCCTTTTCCCCCCCCACCCCCAAGGAACACCCACCTCGCCTCAATTTTTAAATTACCTTCTCCCACCGTCCACATAGTGCTACGAGCTTAAAATAAGCGCCCCTTTCGCGGCAAGAATAGCGAAACTAAAATAAAATCGACCCCCCCACACCCCTCCCTTCCAGGCGCCAGAGGCAGCTTTAAAGCAGCGATCAGAACAAGAAATACAAAAGCAATAAATAGCTGCGTTTCTGATCAAAGCGCCTCCACCGAATAAAAGGAAGGAGAGAAAAAAGGGAGTGGGGTGGAGGGGGGGGTGGAGAGCGGAAAAAAGGGGGGGAAAAGACAAGAAAGACGAGAGAAAAAGAGAGGGGGGGTGCGAAAATAAACAACAACAACGACAACGACGGAAAAAGAAGTAGCTGTACCATGGCTAATGTGAAGTTTCCTCATCCAAGGGAATATCTGAGGTGCCTGCCCTTCTGTTGCTGCGGTGGAGGTCGCGATGGGCTCTGCCTGCGCTCGGGGGATGCTGCTGCTTATTGGAGTGCCCTCGTCGGCTCCCGAGGACGCGCTGGTCTCGTCTAGTTCTGTGAAATTTGTGTTGGTGGTGCTGGCAGAAGTAGCTTGGTCGGAGGGGGACGGGGCGGGTTTGCCTCCATGGCTCTCGCTGTTGGAGCAGGGAAGGGAGTCGGGAGAAGATAAGGAGCAGCTAGACGCCTGTCTAAACCTGCTCTCCTGAGCTGGAGAAGGGAAACCGCGGGAGCTCTCGCCCACAGCCCCAAAGTGACTAGAGGAGGCTGAGCGGTTGATGCTAAGGTCCATCCCATTGTAGTTGTAGCCATAAGAGCTGGAATGCATGGTGCTTGAATCTCTGTAAGAACCGTTCATGGAACTGCTGGTCCCATAATTTAGTAACTGATAGTCGGGGCCATTTGGGTAGCGCCCTGAGAACGAGTTTACAAAGTAAGAGCTCATTTGGGTTATTTTGGAGGGCTTGATTTGTGGCTCGTGGTCGTTATAACCCTGTGCTTGACGATTTATGATGTATTAATGAATTATAGCAATGCACTGTACTTCGTTTTTGCTATGTATGCGGCCAAATATGGGGGGAGGGTGGGGGGTGCGTTTGGGAATCACGTGCTTTTGTTGACCAGTCGTAAATTCTCACTGATGACCTCAAGAGGTAATTCATGCTCTATGGTTACAAATAATGACGATCGCGGAGCCGTTTTAGGCCCGAGTCGGTGCGCGGCGCCCCAAATCCCCGGGCGCGCCGGCGCCGCCATCGCCCCCCGCCTTGGCGGACCGCGCCACCTGCCGGCAGCGCGGGGGCGGTGCAGCCCCTCCCGGGGGGGGGACCCCCGAGCCCCCCAAAACCTCCCCATCCCCTCGCACCCCTCGTCCCACCCCGCTTTTATTCCCCTTTTTCTTTAAAAAAAAAAAAAAATCGACTCCTAGACGGCACCAAAAAAAAAACCACCCCTCGTGGGTGGGTGGGGGTGGTGTGTTCTCGCCGCGCTGTCCCCGCGTGGGTCTTCTCGTCTTTTTTATTGCAGTCTTTGATTTCTTCCTTCTTTTGTAAAAATAACTTTTAAAAAACCCAAAACAAACCAAAAAGCGGCGGGGAAGTTCGGGAGGAGGTGAGGGGTGAGGTGCCGGCTCGCTGGGAGGCCGGGAGGGTCTTCTCTGGTGATAGCTGGAGTGGGGGGCAACGAGAAGCTGCTTGCTGAGGAGGCAGCGTGGGTGCTTTGGGGCTGTTTCGCGTGGTTATGGCCAGAAAAGTCGAGGTTTCTTGCACGCTGAGCGTGGGGCCAGCGATGCGGTCGCACCTTAATTCTGGAGGGGAAAACAAAACAAAAAAGAAAAAGGAAAAAAAAGAAGGGGGAAACGGGGGGGGGTGGGTGGGAGAAAGGAAAAGGAGGGAAAATCCGGCCGGTGGAACTGGTTGACAACGTTGCTTTTAGGATATTCTTGTTCCTGAGTGTTTCACGTCCTCTTTGGACGTAGTGTTGTGCTACAAGGTTTTTCCTTCCCATTTGTTAACCTGCAAGGAATATTGGGGAGCAAAAGCACTCTGAAATTGGTAAAAACGTTGGGGAAAGGGCTGCGCTTTGTTAAGCATCACTTTCTTTTTTTTCCTTCCTTCTTCTCTTTTTTTTCCTCTCTCTCGCCTTTCCTTTTTCTTTTTTTTTCTTTTTCTTTCTTTTCTTTCTTTTTTTTTCTTTTTTTCCAAGGCAGTTTAGGAATTTCATCTGCTTGTCTGCAACTCATTGGAAATTATGCGCCATATTGAAAGTGACATATAATTATAATAATTACGGGCAATGAAAAGCGTGGCAATAATAGTAAATGTCCTACAGCTGTGAAGCTTCTGCATGAATTGATTTTAAAAGTGACTGACATTAAACCAGCTTGTGGCATGGGGGAATGCATTCATACATAGGTATTTCTGCTGGGGAGCGGAGAGAGGGGACGGGAGGCAGGAGATGCTGTTTCACCGCGTTTTGCCCCCGCGAAGCTGCAGAAAACGGTATCCGAAATCGGCCGGGCTGCTCGCTTGTTTGCAGTCCCAAATCCCCCAGCAGAAAAAGCAGTTCCTTTCGTTTCCTTCCCAAAAGCCAGGAAAAGTTGGCTGTTTGCACAGGGTTCCTTGGTGCGGAGCAGAAACGGTCCCCATCCCATCCCCAGCGGAGTCCGCCTCTCCCAAGGAGCCTTTGGGAACGCTTTCAAGGGAAAATAAAAATCTGCTCCTTCAAAAGAGCTCGTTGGATTTAGTTTAGATTTTATTTTTTTTTTTCCGCCTTTTTTTTGCCTCCCCCCTCACCTTAAATGGACGCCGCATCCCTGGAGCTGGAGGAGCTCCTCGTTTCGCAGGGCAAATTCCCTGGAAATCTGGACTTTTTTGCCATACGCTGCGCTTTGATTTGGGGGTATGAAGCAAGGGAGCAGATGTTTGAAAGATGCTAGGCAAATGTTAGGTATCTTTGGTAGATAAATGAGAGCATATTTTTGCCTGTTTCCTTGATTTATTATGTATATGGAGAGCGTTTCGTCATAACTCTTTGTACTGTAACAATAAAGAAGAGCGATACTAAAGCAGAATGTCAGCGAGGAAATACTATTGGTGAAAGGTCTTCCATTTCAGATTAGACAAAAAGAGGGAAAACCAGATTTATCTCTCCACTGTAACTTCCGTGTTGCTTCGAGTTGCTTGTCCTTGCAGATTAGAAGACATTGTCATACAGAGGGAAGCAAGGCTTTCTTTACAACCCTCTGCTCCTTAAGAATGGCAAGTTCCCCTGGAAAAGGGAAAGATAATGACAATAATAGCAATAATAATGACAGGGGGGTGAGCGTGAGATCGAAGACTTCGCTTTTATTAGAGAATTCCATGTTCATACCTAAGACAAACTTCAAACACAACACGTACAAAAATTAATAAAATAGAACTTTCTGTTGTTGCTTTTGCATCCTTTTAGGTAGTACTCGTTCTTTCAGTAGATTTTCCTTTAAAAAAAAAAAAAAAGAAAAAGAAAAAAAAAAGGAGGCAAAACCACCCCCCCCCCCCTCCCCGAACTAATTACAAAGACCCCAGGGCTTGATTAATTTACCAAAGGAGAAAAAAATAAAAGGGAAAAAAACCCAAACCAAACCTATGTCAACCGTGCATGAAACATTTTTACAAAATTAGGACAATAAACACCCCAAATGACATATATTGCAGCACTTCCATTAAATACAAGAGTTAGCAGATTACTAACAGTGACACCAAGGGTAGAAACACGGCTAGGAGTCCTTTTCTTTTTTTTTTTTTTTTTTTTACCTTTTCTCTTTCCCTTTCTTTCCCTCCTTCTCTCTCTACCTTTTCATTTTTTAATTATTATTATTATTATTATTTCATTTCGGGGGGAGGAGGAGGGTGGAGTGGGAGGGAAAGGAGGTCTAGGAAGGGAAAAAAAAAATTAAAAACGCAACTAGAAGCCTGATTTTTTTTTTCTGGACACGACAGATCACTGGGAATACGAGTCCATGACATTGGTGGCCCAAACTTTCTAGCTGTTGCCGCTGCTGCAGAGGGCTTGTCCCACCAACGTGCAGGTTTTCCCTGTCCTCGCAGCCAGCCCACACCCCCCTCATCCTCTCGGCTCTCACACACACTCACTCACTCCCTAATTTTTTTTTTTTTATTTTTCTTTTCCTGTGTGTGTTTTAAATAATACTTTCACTCCGCCGTTTTCTCCTCCTCCTCCTCCGCGCTGAGTTGCGAGGAGTTGAGCAATTTATTCTCTTTTTTCCACTTCATCCTGCGGTTCTGGAACCAAATTTTGATCTGCCGCTCCGTCAGGCAGAGGGAATGGGCGATCTCGATCCGCCGGCGCCGGGTCAGGTAGCGGTTGAAGTGAAATTCCTTCTCCAGCTCCAGGGTCTGGTAGCGGGTGTAGGTCTGGCGGCCTCGACGGCCGCTGGGCCCGAAGGAAGAACCTGTGACACCCGCAAAAAAAAAAAAAAAAAAGAAAAAAAAGGGAAACAAATAGGAGACACGTAGGAAACAAATAGAGGAAAAAACAGGGGGATTTGGGGAGGGGAATAAAGGACACGGGAGAGGAAAAAAAAAAAAAGGGGGACCCCCGAGGTTTAGTGGAGCCGCGGAGATGCCGGATCAGCCGCCCCGCACCGGGATGCGTGGCAGCTCCCCTGCCCTCCAAAGGCTTTGGCCGACTCCGACCGAAGCCCTGAGAGGTTGTGAAGCCCTGAGAGGTTCCCTGGCCGGGCCGCAGCCGCGGAGGATCCGCAGCCGCGCAGGGGGGTTAATGCGGGACTTGCCCGGCTGTGCAGGGCCGGGGAGACAGGGCGAGATCTATCTTATTCCGGCATGAAAAATCGCAAGGTGTTCTCGGGGGGGGGGGGGGGGGGGGGGGGGGGGGGGGGGGGGGG